>JAIPRL010003718.1:0-44262 GCA_025469235.1 Pemphigus obesinymphae | reverse complement strand
TTTCACTAATTTGTACTACCTTTTTTACACCACCTCCAGTTTTATATATTTCTTTCCGTTCTTCAGCATACTCTTTCCTTGCATTCTTTTTCAGGTCATTATACTTATCTTTTAATGTCTTTGCAGACCTAAAATCACTGGTTCCATTAGCATTAAATTATTTTTCAATTGTTTGACAGCAATGCTCCTTATTTTTCCATGTTTCAGATGCAGTTTCTTTATTCTCCACAATATTTTTTGTACTTTTTAACCAAACTTATTCAGTGGCAAAATTTTTTGAACGAGATTTATTTTTATTATTTATTTCAGACATTTTAGATTTTTACTGCGACTTCTACCAATTCAAATTACTAAGCAGTAATATTTAAAACGTTAAAAAAAAATAATAAAAATGTATAATTAATAGTAAATAATACACAATATAATTTTATTGTTATCAATTATCAATGTATTTATTATTGATAATACAACAATATCATCAAAAAAATAACAAATTACAAATCTATTTAATTGAAGGTTTACTTATTCATCGGATAACAATTCACAACCCGAATATCATTTGTAGAACACAAATTGTTTATCAATAAGATAAATGTCTTGGATAACATTATCCAATAGATAGTTACGAAATACTTTAACTATAGGTGGTAGAACCGGCCCTTAATAAGGATATCGGATGCGAAAACGTCGAGTACGAACGATCATAACATACCCGGATAATATCTATATATTATGGGCAAGGTTGGGTAATTTAACGAATTTTCCTAAAGTTAATTAGTTCGTTTAAACGAATAAAGCCGCGTTAAGTTATAAAAATGTTACTAATAACTTTGTAGTCAACTAAAGTAAATTTGTTAAAAAAATAAGCAACTTGGTCAAAAGTTAACATTTTCTAATAAGCAATGAAAAAAAAAAATTTTTTAAATACCGCCCAGACCCAGTGGCGTATTTATAGGGGTTGGGGGTTCACCGGGTTTAAACCCCCCTCCATGACTAAAAAAAATATAACAAAAAAATGAATTATGGCTGTTTTTGCTGTTGGTTTGGTTTATATTTTATAGTAATTTTTTTTTTGGATGAAATTAGTCCGATGACCTTGAATTACTAATTATCTTCTTTGGCTTCTTCCTTTTTAAAAATGTATTCTATACGATATGACAAACTTATATAATAACAGTTATTTTGCAATGTGAATACAAAAATATTTTATGATTCAAATATTGTTTTTTTGTGTTAAGAAAAATGGTTTGCTTCTTATCAAATAAATTCGCGCGTATTCTATCTATTCTGTGGTATCAATTTCTAGATAATTTACATTAGTAAGACTATAATGACGTAAATTTCTTGAAAAAATAAAATATTAACATTAGTCCAAAATACAAGCGTTCCAAAGTACATCACTCTCCCCTACACATGTTTTTCATTTGTACATTTTAATTTTTTCATCCGTAATATCGTTCGATATTTCTATATTGTGAAACATGAATTCTAAAATAACATAATTTTTACGTCCACCCCCTCCCCCTAATGAGTATTGGAGGGAGGGGGTAAATTTTCTCGACCTTCCCCATCACAAATTTCTAAATACGCCACTGCGCCCAGCTGCTAAAATGCCTATATTTTTGTATTCATACTAGTATAGAACATTGAAACAGACACCAGTTCAATATATTTTCTCTTTATTGGACGGATACTATTAATAAAGTACAGATAAACGTGAAAATAGCTATATACAGTTTCGGCGCAAAAAACCAAACTGGCCAGTGTCGCATGATTTAATAAAACGAAAAATCACTACCATTTACCGAATGCCCTAGGGTACCTACCCGTGTAAACGATTGTTTATCGCGAATGGACATTTCCAAAAACAACAACATTTCATAATGACGTGAAAATATTATAAAAATAATGCGAAGACGATAATGAGAGCCACGAACCACAGTGATACTATAGTTTTCTTATATTCCCATTTATATAAAGTAAAAGCGATAATAGGTATATCTAAATACTAGAATTAATAAAATCGTATATACTTAAAAGTAAAAACCTCATTCAGAAAATGTGCATTGTTTTTTAGACAACATTTAACTTAATATTTAGATGCTTTTGTACAAAGTCGACCTTAAGTTAGTTCATATTATGTTTTCAAAACCAGTACCTACGTGTTAAGTAACTTAATTAAAATTAACTTAACTTTTTAGTTTATTTTTAACTTTAAATTTAAAGTTAATGCCTAACCTTGCCTACAGGTATCCTTATTAATTATTAATAGCATTTTATGTAATATAATTAGGTAGGTATCTATACTTTATACATATATAAATTATAATATGTACCTCAGGTATGGGCAAGATACTTCAAAATGAATTAAATGTGATCTAGATACTCGATACTAGATACATTGATTTTCAGTGTCTAGATATTTTTCTTATAAGTAAATATCGCAATATAAGATATTCAATACTTACATTTTAAGTATTTAAATATTAGATACTCGATATAATTTTAAATTATTATGATGACACAATTGTATTAATTTCACTATAATATGTCTATATTATATTTGTATGTCCAACACTGTTATTTACATTGTAAATATAATTAAATATGTTCTTTATGTATTTATAAAAAATATACTTTCAAAAAGATATTGTTATTCTATTTAAATATAGATAATTACACCTATTTAATATTTTAATATGCACATTGTACCTATACTGCATTATTGATTATACTACCAAAATGTCAGATAAATTTATCTAGATAATTATTTATTTATATTTTATCACATCTAGATAAATATTGTCCAGTTATCTAAACTATTAGTAACCTATATAAGTAAATGAATCTGGATAATTTTTCTAGATAAACTTTTACTAAAAATACACATAAATATGCAAAATTCTTCAAATATGCTGTTAGCCCTAATATATGCAAAATAAACGAATAGGTACACAAATTGTTATTTATAATATATTATGTAAGAAGTACTTATTAGCTTATTGATTTTAATAAAACATTTTGAAAATATTATGAAAAAATTTTAAAACTTAAAAATTATCTTTTATCTTTATCTAGATTCTTTTTTAGTTATCTATTCCCAACATTGGTCAGAACGATAGGTGATTATTATTATTAATTAAATACCTATGTCTACAGTTATATAATACTTTCATATAATCATGCTCCGTAGAAATGTAACATATTTAGTAGGTACCTAAGTATTGAAAATTGCCTATGTCTAATAAAAAATGTTTTTAAATTAATGAACTTATCTAATGAATTAAAAAAAATATAAATTAAATTAAAGAAATCAATTAATTTGTCATTCTCAAGGTAATACAAGTTATTCTATTTTTGTTTTTTAAACAACGCACATACTTCAGTGACTAATGAAGTTATTTAATTAAAATAAAATGAAAAATAAATGTCCAAATACACGTGTACCTACTTAAATGCGACTTACGTTTTGTTTAACTTTGAAAATAGCTACCGGAAAACGACAGATCATTTTTAATTCGATTCGGAAATGCTGTATATTGATTTTTTAAAGTACAATAGTATATAGGGCGAATCTGGGATAACATTCAAGGATTACAATAATACATTGGACCATACAAAGATCGTTGAATCGAA
The DNA here is from genome assembly GCA_025469235.1 of Pemphigus obesinymphae. NCBI lineage: Eukaryota > Metazoa > Arthropoda > Insecta > Hemiptera > Aphididae > Pemphigus > Pemphigus obesinymphae. The sequence continues at coordinate 40,626 of JAIPRL010003718.1, read as the reverse complement.
CAGAACGTCTCATTCTCAATATTCCTATATTGACGTAGTCCACATGAACGGTGGACGGTGAAATAATGTTTTATTATCACACCTATCGAAGAAGAAAAAAGAACATTTTATACCTATAGGCACCTACCATATGACGTATTAAATCGACAGTAATATTACGCGCATTATGTAGGTAGGTAGGTAGGTAGGTAGGTAGGTAGGTAGTATATAACATTATTATTTAAACTAGCGTGTTCGGTGAATTTCGAAAACGTAATTTTTCGAAAAATCACCTGTACAATGTTTTCGAGAAATATTTCGTTTTCCGTGACTCAATGTATAGCGTACAGAGGAATCATTGTACACATAAAGGCCGCGTTTGAATGAGATGTTTTCGGTTTTGATTCACAACAGCGAAATGCTTACACGCCATAGGTAAACGCATAATAATACAACATAATACGTACGTACATCGCGTGTGCATCGCACGTTTACTGTAGCCGTTGTGCATGCGCGATCGTTTACCGTGTCAATAATGGCCATTCAGGGCCACACCGACACCACAGGGTGGTTTTCGATATACACAGGGTTTAAGGACACCTATCCTCAAAAACAGGGATAAACATATTATGCGAGTACGGGGACAGGTGTTTTGAATTACCGGTATGTGTTTCCTACCACAATACCTACCGTTCCGGGAATGTCAGTGCATGCGCATGTCTCCGTGGGACGCTGTTATATTATGTATGTATGTATGTGTGTATGTAGAGGTATTATAAATTGGTACGATTCGACGGTGGGTATTGCTTAAACGATTAAAACAATTAAATAATATATACCTAGTATAATGCACAGGACAATATAGGAAACGAGAATTGTTTTCCGGCCGAGTGTTGCGGCTAAAGGAATTTTAGAAAAAATTTTCATTTTTTATCCTCCTCCTCCTCCTCTACCACCCACTTCAAAAAAAAAGGGGGACACCCTCGATAAATCCGAATTTTCGTCGTTATTCAAATGGTTTGGTTATTTTCTTAAACTCTTGAGAAAATCATTGGTAATTATAGGCAATGAACGATGTCTATAATATACAGATTGCGTGGGAGCGTAGTAACGAATCCCCCCCTGAAATTATATTAATCTATACATTTTATAAGACAAAACACACACACAAACACACATATAGGTACGTCCTGACTATTCGAATATACGTCCTTATAAATGATAATTACATGTACATTTGAAAAGGTCCTATAAATATTATTATGATTATACACCAGTTACCTATAAATGTATATAATAATAGATAAATCCAGAGACGAATCTGACAATTGATATTTATTTATTTCGTAATCATTTTTCTATTGTGATCATAAATAATTAACATAATAATTATTGGTTTGTCTCATTTATTTACAAAAAAATTTATAATAATATTATAGTGATTTTATTATGATTAAAGTAAAAAAAAAAAAAAAGAGTGCACTTCGCTCGTCGGGTGTCAGTAGGGGTGGAAGAACTTCGCTTATCGGATGGGATTACTCTTGGTGAATGTATTGCATTCGAAATAAACGATTCTGAGCGTAGCTTCGGTGTACACTATACATAACTATTATTACTAATGATGTTGTTCGGTATATGTTTAACATTATATCAAAAGAATAATTGTAGAAAACATTTTTATTAGTATTACCTTCTCTATAGTATAAAATATATTTATTTATTTAGAATAGCTTAATTCAGTTTAAGAACATAACCGTTACCTACTTTCAAACATACATTTAGTATATTTTATTTAAAGTTTAGTGCCCATTTTGGTTTTTGAAAACTAATGTAACAAACTGTTGTAAGAACTCGTTGATTTAATTGTTGTGTATAAAAAAATCATATATACAAGTATAGTAACATAATAAAACAATCACATGACATAGTCAAAAAAAATTTAAATTATAATCATAAAATATCAAATAATACACAGTAAATTTAGAAATTGGCGAATCCTATAATTTGTAAACATAGGTGTAGGTATATATTTTATAATACGGTATACATTAGGTATACATTTATAGGTACATAGTACATAATATGTTATATCTATTCCTATATAAATATGGTTTAATACTTATAACACACTAAACTGAATGTCCTATTAGATGTTTAACTAAAACAAATGGTCATTATAAAACATTAAGGAATACTATATGTAATTGTCTTGCAATATATAGTATATAAATACCTATGTAAACATCCATCATTTTTAAAGGCATACATTATAAATCCATACTTTGATGGACCGTTTTATATTACATATTATATTATATAATTGCATTGTGTTAGAAAACTCCTTAAATTTATTCAACATTTGATATACTTAACTTGTAAAAAAAAAAAAAAAATCATAATTATGTTATAATAGTATATAAATATTATGTATCTACCATATATTAGATGTTCAAGTAAATTAATTTCATCGATAAAATAAGTGGTACAACAAACTAATTGCTTTTTGGTGCAAGAGTAACAGATACATAACAAGCATATGATTGAATATATATCTAATAGGTATATAAATATAACAAAGAACTACAAGACGAATTGGGAATCGTATCAGTTATCAGCTTTATAAGAGGGCAAAGGATCTAATGGTTAGGACACGCGATGCGGAGAAGCGAGGACGATATAAGTAGAGCAAGCCTGAATTGGAAACCAATGGGAAAGAGACCTCGAGGTAGACCCAGGAAAAGGTGGATGGATGGTGTGGAAGAAGACCTTGGAAGATTGGGAGTACAGGAATGGAGGGAAGTAGTTCAGGACCGTGAAAAATGGAGAGATATTGTGATGGCGGCCAAAACTCTCAGAGAGTACTAAGTGCCAGATGATGATGATGATGATGATGATATAAAGGAAAAAAATCCACATATCTATTGAAAATGTAATAAAAAATAAATCAATACCTTTAAATAGATTAGTGTATTATCAGACAATTTATATCAGTTATTAAGTGTTCATATAACATGGGAAGGTAATTTATATATTTGGTGTAAGGCTGGTTTAGCTAAAACTTTTCTAAATCGATGTAATAATGTATTTAACAATAGGTGTACTTAGTATCTAAACTTATGTAGTTTTGGGCGGTGTTCGGTCAAAATATCCAAAGACAAAATATCCAAACCAAAATATCCAACGGACAAAATATCCAACGGACAAAATATCCACGGATAAAATATCCAAATACTAATGTATACTTTACGTATTTATTGTTATGAAAGTGCTCCTCGTTTCCCTGTACATTAATGTAATATTTTGTTTTTCTTATTATACTTATATTATTATATTATAAAAGGCTTATTTTAATCATGCATAAATAAATGCAATAACATGCAATAAATTATATTATAATAATATATATTATTAACGATACTAAATATTATGTTTCGTAATCTATGAACTTATATACAAACTAATCAATGTATTTTGTACTTTCAATTTTTAATCGAATAACAAAAATTGGAGGAAAACTTTTAAAGATAATATTACTAATAATATTAATAACCACCCCGTGTATGGACGAATAAAAATAAAATAATCAAATTAGAATTCGGAAATTTCGTACGGTAAATCGATGAAAGGTACATAATGTTATATATGTTGATTTTATATGCTTCAGCTCAATACTGCCATATTACAGTAAATGGCTGTCTTGAAATCAATTTGTGTGTGCAATACAGCCACATTTCAAAATATGGCACTCTTGCATTCGCTTGAGAAATTGTAAAAGGCCACGAGTCCAAATTTTCGAGCGTAAAGAATATTTCATAATATTTGAAGAAATTCAATTGTAAAGCATGTTTGCATGTACCTATTTAAGTTTTAATTTTCAAACACACGGATAAAGAAGAACTAGAACTGAGATATCTGAGTTTTAAACTTCGAATCGCTTTACCTCCAAACGATAAATTTCGCGTTGTGGCGGTCTTGACCCAGAGGTGCGATATGTATTGATTTTATTGTAATTTCCAGAAGCTGGTTCGAAATAAACGTTTTAGACATGTTTGAATTATTTTGACGAGAATTCGTACGCTGGCCAGACGTAAACGTTCGAACAAAATATTCGAGTCCAATACACCAAAACGGTTTGTTTATTATTGCGCTCATTCGAGACGTAGAGATCACATAGTGCCCGTTTCGGTTAATCATTTTATCATATGTGTGTGTATATGTGTATAGATTTTCGAGTCTGATAATTAATAGTAAGTGGCGCCGGTGCTCGTGTAATTAGCCATTAGCCTCGTAACGTTTTCCGGTCTGTTGTGTTTTTAGCGCTGAGAACATGGTCGAAGATTATACGATGACGTATTGCGTGAAGTGCCGCCAGAAGACTCTGTGGAACAGTCCGCCAATTTTGAAACAGACCCGAAACCACAAGGCCGGCCTTCGCGGCACCTGTAACAGATGCAGCAAAACAAAGTTCACGTTCGTCACTACATGCTTTTTCCACCAAAAACAACAGTAAGGGCACACGATACGGCGGTGTCGTCGCACAACCGATCGAGCACGTATTGCGGTGAAAAAAAAAAAAAAAAAAAAAAAATCAAAAACGATTTTGAAATACGATCAATAGCATTATTTTACACACCGGAAAAATGTTCGAAAATTCAAAAATAATATTCGTGTCCGATCTACATCTATATGTTCGCGCCCTGGCCGTTTAACGTCCAAGGTCCATATATGGTCGTGTTCCGTACTTCGGGTCGTTTGAAAATTATTCCACACGACGGCCGGCCCCGAATTTCCCGATAGATTGCCCGCGTAATATTATGTCTACGCGGCAACCGTCTTTATTATTGAGGGTTTCCTAGATCGGTATATAAATGGCGAGGAGCGGGGAGGGGCAATAGGGGCGTAGGTCCAAAGAATTCGTCACCATATCCCAAAGTGTTCGAAAGAATTTTTTTTTTTTTTTTTTTTCTATATCTCTAACGATCGGATTAAATAAATTCCAAGATCTCTATGGAAATGCGGAAATTTATTTTAAAAATGATTTAAATTTTTCCTCGATGACGAATTGTTCGAATGTTCTATTATTATTACGAAAATAACTTTAGAAAACGCTCTACCCGAATTGGAAATTCTATCATATCGTCAATTCTAAACCGTAGAGCGTTAATAATTGTATAAAATCGGTTTTAGATATTCGAATAATATTTGCACCTTCTCTCCCCCACCTACCCATAATTTTGGACGGGATGGTGCTTTTTACGTGTATCCGGATAGGCAATTCAAAAATTTTATATCCTCTTAGGTAGATCAATAAATATATCAAAACTTATAATTATTTTTGAGTGACCATCTCTTCGAAATCTCTGTAATTTATGTATATTATGTTTCTATGCGAAAAAAGTGTTTTTTTTTTTTTTTTTTTTTTTTATTTATTTATTTTTCGTTACAACTGTCGGTATTATGTTAAAAAATATACGTATATTTTATAATATATTTCGGTATAGAAACGTTATTATACGTCTTTTGAAAATGTTTGCAGATATACGAGTATTACCGTTATTGTTCTCTCTATTATACGCGTCCGTCCGTAATCTGTGCTCGATCGACGGTTGTGGCCGATCGATATATGTGACACGGATTCCTTACAATTATTCGTACGATTTAATAGGTGTATTCCAATAACACATCGACTCTCCAAATTGTTAATGTTTATGTGTATGTTATTTCCGTTTACTTACATTATGCACGTATATTAAATTATATCCACAAACTACGAACGTCAGTGGCGCCATTCGGGTGAATATATACGTTTAGAGGTACCTACCATATTACATTTTATACATTTTTTTCATCCCCCTAAAATTTCGCGGATTCGACCAGTGTCGATAGTGGTTTTTTTTTATCTTTTTTTCGGGATTAACAGTGATTTTTTTTTTTTCCTGATCCCTAAACATATATGTACCTAATATATATATATATATATATAAATATTAAATATAATATATTTACAAAATAATATATAAATATAATATATATATATATATATATATATAATATGAGTATATAAACAGTAATCAATAATTGTTGCTTTTGCCCGCTTACCGATTTCAATGGCGTCCACGACGAACACGATATTATACTATCTTACGTTTCCTCGTTCGTCCCGTCAAAATAAAAAAATAAAAGAATTCTATTTTTGACCAATCTGATAGACGATATACATGATGAATATATATACACAAACACTAAAATAATATACGAGTAAAATTAATCGATTTTTTTTTTTTATTTTAACATGTATTTTATTTCATGAATGTTTCAGACAGTCGAAGTGTGCACAATAATTTTTAACGACGAATAACCGTTCGACAACGACGCACACCTACGTACGAAAATAACAACATTTTAATATAACTAAAATAATAAATATGCAAACACGTTTTATTGAACATGTATTTAACATTTATTTATTATTATACAACGTTACATTTTAATAGTATGAAAAATTATGCAATACTATTTAGTGTATAAGTATAATAAACATCATCCCATGGTGTATACGTTTGCTGTCAGGTGAAGAAGGGATAATTATAAGTATATAATATTCTGTACGTTTAAAAAAAATTTATACTATCCATATAAACAAATAATACAAATTTATGTTATACATGTCCACCATAATGACAAAATTTAATATTTCTCGATTTTTTCCCCCAATATTCTTCCAAATATTGACAAAAGTATGTCAATACGTTACTTTTAAAAATATCGCTTAAATCAAGTAGGAGAAGAGCATAAAGTTGGGGATGATTATGTATGCGATGATAAATTCATAACTATTCTTTGGAGTTTTTCCTAGATATTTTTTTAATTCCCACCCTAAAAAAAATTTGAATAATAAGGTTCCTGCTCCAATAATATTATAATAAAACAAAAATTTAATAGAAGCTACAATTTCAATGAGATAAGGACAATTATTAATGATCAATGACAAAAAATATTTATTCCGAAAATCATATTAGCTTCTAATAAAAGTGTTGTTTGCAATGACCATAAACAAAACGCACTGTCAGACACCTAGCATATTGTTGTGTTAACTTGGAATGCAATAATTTCGCACGAGGACAAAAGAGTAGGAAAACCAGATAATTTATACGTTTATGTACCTAAAAACAAAACCTTCATTGTGGTTAGTATAGCGAAGCCATGAAAATTGCGAATATAACAATTATAATAATGAATATAATGAATTAAACAAGGCGTCTCCCATTGAAACTAGACGGCTACCCCCAATACATTTGGAACAATCCAAATGGGGAGGAGAGACAGAAGATTTTCACGTTAAACGAATACAATTTTATGCATTTTTGTAAATTAATGAATTATAATATTTGATCCTTGAGGACCCGCATTTGCTGTCTCCGTCTATCTAATGAGAAATATAGCAAAATTACACTACACAAGACAAAAATGTGGTGTCTACGTTTATTAACACCTAGGTATTAACAATTTTAAAAAAGAGAATATTTTCTAGAAAATTACATATTCTTTTTGTAAAATATTGTGTATCAAAGAAATTGCAGGGTTTTTTCAAAACAATAGCTGCAGTACTGCACGTGACTACTATAGAATATCTATATATATATATATTACATATATAGACTAGCTATGCATATGCTCAACAATAAATTCATTGGAAATACATTACCTCTTTTGAGTTAAATGCATATGAAATAGTACGAATTGACGAAAAAATCATTTAATTTTATACTTGAAGAAATTCAGATTCATTTTCAAATTTAATACCATGTGGATGATTTTAGTATATTTTATGAGAAATTAAATCCAATCAAAAGACCTTCAAAATATATATGTATAATCTATTACACAGGACGGGTTTTTTTTCCTAGAGTGAAACAATGTTTCATTATATTCTTAACGCTTCGGCCTACAACGTTCAACGCGGAATGATCATTTAAAACATTTAGTTGCATAATGAAAAATAAATAAAATAAAATCATAAACGAGAGAACGACAACGGAAGAAGATGTATCATAGAGAAAAAGTTAAACGTGACACGAGGTTCAACGAAAACGCAATTTACAGTTTTTGTTTTAAAATATACATCGGTATTTCAATTAAAGCCATTTTCTCGGTCCTTGGTTGATTTTTTTTTTTTTTTTTTTTTTGCATAAGCAAAAATTTAATGGGTTATCAGTTATCACCCTCCTAGATTTTCACAGACTGGTGCCCCTTGCGGCCAACCTATATTTTCAATGTACCGTATCGTAATATGTGAAACGATCGAAACAATGATCGCGTATATAAGACAAATAAAGACCCCCTCCTGAAATGGAAAAAAAAAAAATAAAAATAAAAAATCTCCTAGGAAACGTCGTTCTCGTCGTTGGAGGTAATTCGCAGAGGGTTGTCGAATAAATGACAGCACAGGGCGAGTATAATGGGAAATGAATTGTCTGAAAACGTCTGCTGATCGCTTCTCAACGGTACATACAATGTAAGCGTAATATGTGCAATATATATATATATATATATATATATATATATTGAATACACCCTTGCCGACATACATACACACTTATTATATATATACACACACACACACACCCTATTTTCGTCGTTTAATCAGTGTGGCTTTTTTTACAGATCCTTATCGAAGGTCAAAATCCGGTGTACTGCAGACTTAGGCCGAAAAGTCTACGCTCGTATACAAAAAAAAAAAAAAAACAATCGTTCCGGACAAATGGAAAAAAAAAAAAGGGCTCAAAAAAGGGGAAAACACACACACACACACACACACACACAGACGATTATATGACACGTGGTTAAAACTCGAGGTTATATGTGTATCATACGTATACGAATATTGCCTACAAACCGTCCTCTTTTTATCGGACGATTATCGTTTTTCGATTCGATACAATTATTTCTCACCGCGAGATTTTCGCACGAGATCCGTGTGCCTTCGGTGTCACATGTCTCTCTACGTACAACATTAAAATGTATATACAATACATCGTCAGTTAAACGTCGGTTTTATAATTTTACAGCATCCCCGGTATAGTGTAATTTGGAGAAGTGCCGGAGCACGTCTGGACAACCCCCCCCCTCTCCACCACCACCACGACTTTAAATTCTTAGTTTGCCAAATTCATTATTATAATAATATATCGAGACATATCGAATTGCAAAAGTGTTTGTTTAAATATTTTTTTTTTTTTATATCTGTTACAAATGTTGATAAATACAGCTTTTTTTTTATATACATATGTATATTTATCATTTAGGAAATATATTTTCTGAGAAACTGAGCAGTTTTAACGCAAAATTACATCTATATAAAATTGAAAATCAAGAATTTTTCCAAATTCTTTTCATGTGTCATTTTATATAATTCGAAACGGAATTATTTAGGACCGTACATTTTACAATATACGTACCAAATGTTTTTAATGTTGCCACATTGGTTAAAAATATTTGATTAAAAATCACCCACGTTAAAATGTAGATAATGTCTTGATCAATAATTTGGAAAATATGCACTTTACTGCTAATACTGCTTATAGTATCTAAGAGAAGAGCTTCTTCTGCGATTTAATTTACATTCAAAAGAATGCAGTATGACACAATTAACATACCTACTCATATTGTTATTGTGTTAAATTTTTTTACTATTTTTTACCTAAAACATTTTGATAATAGCAAATAATTTAAATATATTTTTATATTTAAAGTATTTTCCTTTATTACCTATAAAAATCATTTTATTTGACAATTTTTGCACTTAACTATTGTTATGTTAATAACTATAATGTTTCTATAGGATCAAGAGGTATAATTCTACAAATTATAATAAAATTATTTTTTGTATCTTTTAATATTGGTTTGAATATTTTTAACCCTCGGTTAGTGTTTTATAAACTAAATTGTATAACACAAATATTTACAAATTTTAATTTGTTTAAAATTAAAACAAATTAATCAAATTTTTAATATGATAGTCCAACTTCCGTTTACCTCTTGTATATAGGTATACCCGGAAGTATGTCTAATTTTAATTATTTCCATTTCTTTATTATGCATATTTATGTTACACAATATCCCAGTATTGAAGTTGACTGGGATACATATATACCCCGCTCGGCTATTGGTTTTATAAATTATTATATGGACTATTTATACAAAAAATATAATTTTTTTATTAAATTTTTATTAAATAAAATTATAGATTTTTATTTAAGCTTTAATAAAAATCTATAATTATATTTATATAAACAACATTTTTGTTATTTGATTATATTTAAATATATAAATAATAATATATTTTTAAAAATAGGATTCTACATTTATTTTTAATACAATTTTTATATAAGATTTGTTTAAAAAAGAATCAACAAGTTTTTTTTCTGAAAACATTACATTATACTATAATATGTCCTATTCTAAAAGATCGTCGTAATATAATTGCGTGTTTATTAAAATAAATAATAAAAATTGATAGGCCATTGAGTAAAATTTGCAGTATTACATGTAATATGTTTCAGAATATTGCACGACTAACGAAGCGTTAATTTGTTGGATTTTAATATTTCCTAAAATTTCATAACAATTTCCTTTAAAAAACCTCTTAGAAATTGGGTGTGTGTGTGAGTTAAGTCTTCAAGCCTAAAAGGGAACTACCAAAACTTACCAAAACTTGTTAATAGCGGAAAATCGTGTGAGAAAATCAAGTGAGAGAGTTGAAATGTATACTAAATATTTACAATAGCACTCTATTTATATGGTAACAATTTCAAAACTTTTGACAACTTTCAAAAACTTGTACAATAGATTGACGTTTAATTTTTTTTTTTTAATAACAAATTACACCGAACTTTGTTCAGAATCGATTTTGAAATGCGATGATATATATTAGGTCTCAAATCTAAAATAATAATAATACGACACTGTCTTGTCCAAAAACCGAAAGGACTAAGGGCTTTTCATTTGTATTAATTCTTAACTACTATATAATATAGTAATATATCTATTCTAATGAAACAAAAAATTACACGTGTATTGATATACCTTATATATTATATTATATTATATACATACTTACAACGTCGGCCACAACCCTGGTCTGCGGCCACAACTTTGTATCTTATCTTATTCTTTTATTGTTTTCCTGATAACGCCCTGATATTATTATATCATTATTTTACGTGCGATCCAGTGTGTCATATATTATATTAATACTCAATTTTTATAATTAATTTTACCATAATTTCTAGTAATTGAATACTGCTATATTAAATAATATTTAAAACATAAAATACAAATCATTATGCAATCAATAATATAGATACCTTTAATACCTATATATATATATAGTATATACTTATATTTTATTTTATATATTATATACTTATTCATACCTACCTAGATTTGGATACTATTCCGAATACCTTTGTATATTTAGTTGTATATTACTATACAGTACTAATTATTACAATAAATAAAATAAAGATTATATTAACAGTGAGTCATTGTGAGTAGGTATAATTCTTCTTTATTAAGTTTTACAAAAAATTACCTATAGTAACTTATAATTAAATGATTCGCACAATATTAATATTGATATTGATATTAATATTAAAACTTGGATGTAATTTATAATTAATATATGTGTAATATAATATTTATTTACACAGTAAAAAATTTATTATAATATTATATAATATAATAATATTACAATTAAGTACCTAATATTTTTGTTATTGGAATCTAGTAAAAAGTGCTTTCTAAAAGTATTTCGAATACATGAGAAATACTATTATCATAATGTATTCAAATAATAATATGCTGAATACTTTTTTTGGAAATATTCGGAATATGTATTCGAAATACTTCTTAAAAGTATTTTAATTAAGTCTGTTAAATATTTTGTATACATTTGAAGTCAAATTGTATGTAGAAGTACTTACTTGGTATTTTTAAAACGGTTTTTATGCAAATATTAAATTGTAATATTAATAAGTAACAAATTTGAAATTTGAAAAGTATTTTTTTGTACAAAATGTATTCATTTTCCCAAGTTCAGAATGTCCACGTGCAGGATTCATGTCATAAAAATGCAAATACAATTTGAACACAATTCTTGAAATTCTTTAATAAAAACGTAAAAGTTTCTTATTTGTTATGAGGTTGCCGGAGAAGGTTAGATGAATCATCATTATTGTTCGTGGAAAGTGATATATTTTATTTTGTCATTGATCAGTATGGAAATGTGCAGATTATTTGTCTCTATTTCAAACGTTATCACTTGCAAATAATAAAAATAAAAATAATTTGAAATATATAAAATCCTAATGTAGGTAATATAAATTATTTATATAACCTAGCTATGTGAAAAAAATGTAATCTCGAAATGTTTTTTTTTTCAGATTACCTAATTATATTATATAAAATTGAATAACCTTTATCTTTTAAAATGTAACTAATCAGTGGTGAGGTCGTTAGATTCTGAAATATTTAGATTTCGTTGATCAATGTTGAGAACATGATAATATGATTGCAATATTATTTGTATCTGTGTAATCAAATGATAAGTGTATATTGTTATTACCAGCATAGAACCACACATTCAAATATTTACAAATACGTTTACATTGTTTACAACATTACCCTTGTCACTATCTTATTAGTGAAATGAATGTCAATGACGCAATTAATTCCGTCCGAGTACAATGTGTTGGTGAATCATTGAAAGTAATTTACTAAATAATTTACCTATACAGCCACCTAGATGCTTATAATGTAAAACGAACAGCGTTTAGCGTTGCTATATCGATCGGAGGTATATATTATTATAATTATAGGTGCCATAGAAAATGTACATAAAAATAACTACAAACACTAGGAGAAAATTTAACAGTAAATGTACGCTCGTGTGATGATGATATTTCTGAATTAGCAATGGATATACTCGATTTGATTGTAAAGTGCGGACATTTGCTCGTATATTCGATTCCGAGACGAGTTCTGGATTTACACGGAGGAATATTTATTACCGCCTTCGTCTACCGCTATCAAACACGATGATGTTATGTTATTAGTGTATTGCTATGGAGAAAAATAATATTTTAATAAAATCGTTCACATACACATACCTACCGTTCGTGCAACATCAGTCATGCAGTTTTTATTTGGCAAAGCTCACAAATCCGATAAGAACGCTGCATCGAATCCGTTCGATTTGACATCCGACGGATACATTGTACTCGGGCACATTGCAAACGGAAGTTACGGGGAAGTACGGCACGCTAAATATGTCTACGGTGAGACTGAAGTAAATATGGTGGTGAAAATTATCGACACGAATCAGACAAGCAAAGACTATGTTAGTAAGTTTTTGCCTCGCGAGTTGGATGTCATAAAAAAAATCAACCACCCGTACATCATACACGTACACAGTATTCTACAGAAGAGAGCGATTTTATTTCTTTTTATGGAATATGCGATAAAAGGTAAATATATAAATACTTAACACTTAATATTATACGTGTATATTTTTTCCCTCAATCTATACTCAAAGACCGTACGTACTCCGTATTACTGCTATCACTTGTGACTTTATGTATCGGTACATTTCTTTGTTATACTATTTAATCTATACGTACTAAGGACAATAATGACCTTAACACTTTAAAATCAAATTTAAGAAAACAATATATGCGGGAAGTCAAACTTAATATTTGAGAAATTTTAAACACGCCCTCGTAAAATATAGAAAAAAAAAAACGTTTTTATTTTTCGAGACACGGATACATTACTCCGATTTTGAACGTGTATTATTGATTAATCATTTTAAATTTCAACTTTTTCAGATCAGAAATATAGTTTTTATTTATATTATATTTGGAATATAATTTAGTTTAATATCGAAATCGAATATTATATTATGAATATTAGGTATAAATAATGAAAATGATTAATTAACACTTTTAAGGTGAACTTTTGGAATTCATTCTTAACAAAGGACCATTAAAAGAGAACCAAGCTCGAATATGGTTTAGACAGCTGGTACTAGCAGTGCAATATTTACACACAATGGACATAGTACATCGGGATATAAAATGTGAAAATATTCTTATCAATGAGCATTTTAAAATCAAATTAACAGATTTCGGGTTTTCGAAAATTATTAACAGAGGCAAACGGTTAAATTGTCATACGTACTGCTGTTCGTTGGGTTACGCGTCGCCAGAGGTACTGAGTTCGCGTCCGTATGACGGAAAATCGTCTGACATATGGTCACTCGGTGTGGTGCTATATGTCATGCTAAACAAGAAAATGCCATTCAGCAGAAAAAACATTAAAATTATGTATAAACAACAAGTACATCGATTATTGTATGTATATTTCTGTTTTAAGAGTGTGTTTTAATTGTAAATTATTGAAGGTGAAACGAGATTGGGATCATCAACCGTCTATAGATAGATTGATCAGTGATAACGTGAAAATTTGTATAGACAACCTTTTACAGCCAGAACCGAGGAAACGTTGGACGATCGACAAGGTGTTAGATTGCGATTGGATAAAAATGAACACAAGGTTGGCCAAACTGAATGAACACGAGTCGATAGCTTTTGGGGAAGCCTTGCAAGCAGATAGGACGGACAACCAACGACATTTGAAACACTTGGAGGCGAATAGATCGGACACTCAACGTCACTTGAACGAGCGGCCGCAAAGGTATTTAAGTATAGAACAAGAAGTGGAATCAGAAATGAAAGTCGAGTCCCTCGGACGTGACGAGAGCAGTACGTCTAGATACAAATTGAGACGTTCGCAGCGCATTATGGACGCGTGCAACTTACTAGTATCGCAGCATTCGGTCACAGATAAGAACAACGTAAAATCTGATCCGAACGCAGATAAGAGCAACACGAAAATCGATTCGGCCGTCAACGGCAAGGCCGAAACAGTCGATTCGGACGCAAATAAGAACGAACCGAAACGCGACTCGAACGCAAGCACGAGTCACGCTAAACGCAATTCAGATTCGTAATTATTATCATTATTATTATTATTATTATTATTATTATTATTATTATTATTATGATTCTTATGTTGACGGAATAATATACGAGTACAATAATCATTATATAATAATCATTGAAGTGACGCTCGCGTTTAAATTTCAATGGCTCCTCGCAAGTACGTATTGAAAGTGTTTCTATACGTCCTATTGAATAATAATAAAATTTAATAATTTTAAAATCTGTGTGTCCAGTATAAGTGCGCATATCCTGCATGCTGTCTTAAGGCCAGATTACCATAAAAGACGACCGATAAATACGATGCAATTAAATTTTCCAATAAAAGACGATATGACATTGTTAAGTATATAATATGTATTATAAGATCAGAATTTAGAAGTAAAAACACGGTATTTGAAAAACAGGTGGCGGCAATTCACTCGGTGGATGGAATACTGGTGGTAGATATATTGAATCAAAAAGTAATGAATGGTAAATCACTTCATTTGATAAAACGACTCTGAACGAAGCTCGATATGGTATTATTTGGCGATTTATTAAAGTTTTCCATTATATTCCGTAGTTTTTCTTCACACTGGAAAACTACTGGAAAATCGAAAATTTACCTTACCTTTTTAAAATATCAACTAGAATAAATTTCCCATCAGAAACCTTTTTCACCGAAAATTCCTAATCGAGTTCTTCCGTTCAAAAAGTACACGCATGAAATAAAACAAATTCAATTTCAACGTTTTATAAAAATCATCGAAAATTGGTCAAAAAATTTCGATATTTTTACTACCTACCTATGTCAATATAGTGCAATATATTAAATAATTTTTTAGTGTATTGAATAGATTTCAAGTTTCTGATAATATAAGACAATATTTTCCACTATTATAAAAACTGCCCGTTAGTTTTCCTTTACGCATAAAAAATCTACTGGGAAAATAAAAACATTACCTACGTTTTTAAAGCAACAACCATTAATTTTCTATCGTAACACAAGTTCTCCAAAACTCTTACTGAGATCCTGCTAACCAAAAACGTGGTCCTATATATTTATATGTGTAAATTATATATTAACTATGACAAGTTACAAGTTACCTATTTGTTATTTTTTAATTTATAATAATTTTTCGTTATTAAATTAGTGGATTACCTCTATAAAGTACAGAATAAAACAAATTTGCTTGCGGAAATCTTTATACCCAAAACTGTATATAAACATTAAATCTGTTTTTTTTTTTAAAAAAACAAAATTTTAAAACTAATTCCAAAACATTCCTCTCTACATTTAAAATCTGAACTGAGTTTTTCCTTTTGAAAATATATAAATTATATCAATATATTAATTAATTATTATTATAGTTATGTAGTTCTCGTCGCAGAGGAGAATGATGATAGGTATATATATATTGTTTGAAATCGAAAAGTGATTGACCATCTATTAGTAGAAGGTACCTTACATTACATTAGGATTATGTTCATTGTCTCTTTAAGTATAGTCATTGCCAACCAGAAACAAATCGATTCCAAAATTAATACCGGTATGAATCGGGTAGGTCTATTTGTCTTGAAATTCTCTTATTATATATATATACGTATATATTTCCTATGTACACTACACTGAGTCTTTTACTATAATTTTTCCGGTTCAAGCAGTGAGCACTATTATCAATGCGGTAATTATAAGTAAGTACCTACTCATTAACAACTACAATAACTATAAAGTCATTTATTTTTTTTAATGCACTTAGTTTATAATTTACCATAATATGTACAAATAAATATAAAAGAGTACCAAAAGAAGTTTTTTAGCAACCTACTTATCTACTGTGTATACACATAAAAGCACTATGTAATATATTATATTATGACGCATACTCTTAAATTTTAAGGTTAACTGAAATTTTCAAATAGGTATCCAAAAACTTTCAAAATCGAACCAGTGTGAAAAATAATCAAAAACTGATATACCTATGAATATTAAAACCAAAACCCAAAAAATGTAATTGTCTATTAAATTCGATTAAAAAAAAAAAAAATGTTTTTTTTTTGATACCTAAACTGTAAATTTTTTTTGATATTCAAAGTATAAAATTGACACTAAAGTTTTTGATAATTCCAATTTAACATTTTCAAACGAAACAACTATTTATGAAAAACGTTTTTACTGAACCGATAACCAAAATAAAAACCGGGGTTCTGAAACTCAACCGTATCACTAAAACCGAAACCGTAACTGTTATCTGATAAATTATAGGTATATCGATTTGGATACCAGTGATAACCAAACCAATACAAATTTATTCGTGTCCTATCCATCAATAATTATTGTATGTTATTCGAAAATTTGTCTATAACCTTCTAATAAAAGATTGTTCGGTTATATTGGTTGACATAATATTTTGTACTTATCATTTCGTTTTATTTGGAAATTTATGAATATGGTTTTGGACAACTTGGTCGTAGACAAATTTTTTCGACACTGTATTTATTATATTATAATATATATGGTATTTTATTTATCATGTTATACGTACCGCATATTCACTTATACTAGAATGGTATACACAGTATTATAATATTACTAAAATATTTTGTATCATACAGTTATTATTGCGATAAACACGTGACACGTGTCTCAAACAATATTTCAAAGGATATAATATATTGCTACACTGCCGATATTTTATATAACAAACGATTCCCAAGGTTAAAACTAATGCGCAAAAAGGTTCGCAGAATTATTATTCACCAGAGATGAGTGTTAAAAGCGTCTTTCGAAACAAAAGTTTCACTTACAATATTAACAAAAAAGACGCTCGCATTTCGTTTAACTTTATTAAGAACCTAACGATTATAATCGGGGAATGGATTAAAAAGCAATAATAGCGTCAAAAACAGTACAAATAGTATATGACGAGAGATTTTAATTGATATCATAATTTTATAAACTAGCGTTTGGCTATTATTCATAACAAATTTCTGTAAGTATCAATAACTATCGATAATAATAAATTATTTATGTTTCAAATGTATTTTATTAAAGGCCCGGGCTCGCTCGCAAACGTTGATGGTAAATACTGATAAAATTGTCTATACATTTATCAATATTAATGAATAACATACCTATATCAGCAAAAAGCAGAATCAGATTTAAGGAATCATAATAATCCAAAAATGTATAAAATCAATATTCGTTATTAGTTTCAATAATAACTCTATCCAAGATGTATTGAAAAACTGTGAATACATATCTAATATACGAATTATTTAGGGTATATTATTTTTATGTTTAAAACGATTTTGAAAAGTGTTTGAACCCCCCAATATCTAACCCAGAGTATACGCTAGTTAGCTACGTTCCGCTTTTTTCAATTGAATGTTCATTTAATAATGCAAAATAATAAGAAATTCAAAAGAAAAAAAATTTCTTAACTTTCAAAAGTTTAAGTATGTGTTTTATTATTTATATATGTATATACAGCAGTATAATGATAAGGATATCATCGAGGCTTCAATATATTATTATTATTAAAATAAACAATAATGAAATCATAAAATGTAATTTATTAAACATTTCATATACCTACTTAGTAATTCTTATTGTTTAACTTATAAAATGTATTTTTTGAAAAATTTCCCTTTTCAAGTCTTAACTTTTACGAATTAGGCCGACGAAATGATAAAATTACAAAATTTAAATTCCGAAACATCGACTGAATAACAAAATTACTTAGTAACTCTTTCAAAAAATATATTATTTGAACAATACAGATTGTCTGTGAATAATACATATATAGAGCTGAAAATAAATGATTATGGTTTGGGTGTTAGCTGCTTATCTGAACATTGAAAAAGAAATTATACATACTAATATAATATGCTATAAAATGAAAGAAAAAATTATGGTTATACGATATTTATTTAAATTATATAAGGAAAACAAGGACTCGTATTTGGAAATACAGTAAGTTCTCATTTAGGTCAGGTTCCTAGAAAACACAACGTTAAGCGAAACACTTTTTACATACACTTTAATATAATGTGTTCCTGCCAATAAATAACAATGTATTACAATTTGTTTGTTAAATAATTTAATTTAATTATTTTATTTATACATTATTAAATTATTAATTGTTTTTATTAAATGATATTAAATTACATATATTAAAATAAACGAAAACTTATAATTAGATTTAGATAGATTTTTTAGTACATACATACAATTCCGATTTTTCAAGACATTTTCAGCTATAGAAGGCGAACCTGGGCGTTTTGTTTATAATTATAAATTAACAATTAACAGTAAAGTAATACGTAATAGTAATATGTATGTATAGTATGTACACAAAACTGTATAGTCGACAGCAAAAGTGTCGTTGAACAACTTATTATCAATTAAATAAAAAACGATTACGAAGTACTTATTACCTATAATAAATAAAAATAGTTTTTACGTATGATAAGTATAAGTTTCTACGTATGATATCGATAACAGTATTATCTGAAAAAGGTCGACGAAATAAAATTACTTACATACAAACATATAATTATAACAAGTTGTTATTAACAACAATCTGATGTACATAATATGTATTAAAAACGACGTTATATTGAAACCGTTGCACTGTTAAACGAAACACTTACTAGGTTTATATGATGGCGACATGGCGAAAACGTTTTGAAATTAAATCGTTTTAATATTATTTAAATCGGTTTAGCTTAAACTGTTTTCAGATGTTTATACAAGTATATATAGTAAATTGGTTTAATAAATATTTCATAAACCGTTTTAAGATTAATATTTTTACTCCATGACTTTAGTCGTTTGTTCCAAGAAAATATCTGATAATGGATATGATTCAATAACAAATTTTCAAATTATATATGATTTATTTATTTTTCATTCATTGTGTACCTATTCACAAATTATAAATTTCGAAATTAAAATTAATGGTTTCTATTCTTGCGGAATTAAAACGCAGAAGATTGACAACTGAAATGAGAATCAATAGTAGAATACAACTTAATATTATAATTATTTAATTTATTATATTATCATTATAATTAATATAAATTAAAAAACGAATTAAGTATTATATAAAAATAAAAAATGATAAGTGATAACTGCGATAATATAAGTCACAAATACAAAACATTATAGGTATTCAAGCATTTTATGTACATTTAATAAACCGTTTTAAGCATATATAAAATGGTTTTGACTTCTTAATCTACATAGCGTGAGCATAGTTTTAAAGTGTTTACATAACATGAATGCGTTTTAATTTCAAAACGGTTTAGTATTAAACCGTTTTAACGCCATCATATAAACTTGGTAACTAGGACTTAAAATTAATAACATAATAGCAAAACAATGTTAAATATGGCAACCATGACGAAATAACACGGTATGCCAGCAACATTAACGAATTTGAAAACGGTACGAGTCGTCATGGAATGAAATATAATTTATCGATTATGCCAAGAAATTAGGACATTATCTCGGCATTATCTGCAGTC
The DNA here is from genome assembly GCA_025469235.1 of Pemphigus obesinymphae. NCBI lineage: Eukaryota > Metazoa > Arthropoda > Insecta > Hemiptera > Aphididae > Pemphigus > Pemphigus obesinymphae. Next base: position 20,074 of record JAIPRL010003718.1, on the reverse strand, counting down.
TTTTCAATATAGTAATATATACAAATAAATTCGATGTTTACAGAGTTATAAAATAAATAGTAGATAACAATAATAATTATGATAAGTGGACCGAGTGACGTAGGCACTCTGCGCAGAACACAGTTGCTGGCATACCATGTTATTTCGTCATAGCGACAACTTCATACAAGAACTTACTGTACTTAAATGGTAGGTACTTAGAATTTTCATATGCCTACATATAGCCACATTCATTTGGCTCAGAAACCTTTCAAACTAAGGATATAAAATAAAAAACAGCATTCCTGCAAGCACCACTCAAATTGTGGTATTTCGACAGATAGAATATGTATAGATCTTCTACTTCACCTCCTTCGCCCTATCTCGTATCCATTTGATAACCCTAGTCTTCATTATAATGCTCTTTCACACATTTCCTCAATTACATTAGATCCACCTTTGGTAACCCTTTCTTCATTCGTGCCCATTTAAAAATCTCTCTAGGAACCCTATCCTAGGTCTTCTCTAGATCAATATACAACTTCCTCTTTCTTTTTTTTTTTTTTTTGTAGATACTTCTCTACTACTGACTGTCTAATATAAAATATTAGCTGTATATTGTTGACCTGCTAGGCATACACTCAAATTGATTTCTCTTAATGAATGTCTCGCTTCTCACTCTCTTATCATTTACCTTTTCCCGAATGTGTTCATACCGTGACTCATACGTTTTATCCGTCTACAAGTCCTATGTTCCTGCACGTGTCCTCTTTCTATCAAATAACTTTGTCGGCCACCCGCGGTCCCCCGTAGAAACGGACAAATGGCATTGAAAGTCGACGAATAAGCCGTAAAAAGGTATAATTTCTCCCGGTCAGGAGTGTTACTAGGAGGTGCCGGTTAGGAGTCTGTCGGTTAGGTTATGGTCAGGTACCTACTTATACGTATTGAAAAATAACAGTACCCCGAGTACGGGACTTCGCTCTAGAAAATATGGAGGTCCCTGCTGGACCTTACCAGAGGGGGCAGCCCGTCCAAGTTTACGCCTCGTGTGTATATGCGAATCGAATATGTACGTTTTTTATTTTCGAGTATACATCGCAGAGCAAGTGTAACGCGACAATGTCGGACGGACGCCGTCTAATGATTGTATTATGATAATAATATAATGGCGCTCAATGTCCGTACACGTTGTTATTCCATTATGTCGTGTTCTCTTGTGTTCGTGGACAGACATAGGCGTATACATACCGTATACCAACTAACCTGCCCACTTGGAACGTATAATCAGATTTCGATGAACGTTTTCCAAACGGTCGGGTTAACACGTTTAAAACGTGTCCGACACACGTAATATATACACTGTGTAAGGTGTGTGTATTACATATTATTATTATTATTATTATTATTATTATAGTGATAATAATTATGCTGTCAAAGAACCGCCGCCCGGCCGTGACAACCGGTCGTCGGACGCCGTGGCCGCACCACGACGCGACACACACGCGTATAATATCGTTGGACTTCCCGCCGTGGTTTGTGTGTTCCGCGGAAGACGTGGAAGAAAAAAAAAAATCCATCCACCGGACAGCCCCGACGTCGTGTTATAAGCCTATATACGTATACATATAGGTATATATATCTGTGGTATAATACCGCAGAATAAATGAAATGTATAAATATAATCATTTTAACCCTACAATGCATGATTTTTTTGATTCATTTAATTTTTTTTTATATTCTTCATTTAATACTCCTGTTTACTGGATAAATTAAAAAAAAATTTTTTTTTTTATCCAATTCTTGGAAATAATTAGTCAAAATATATATTGTGACCTGTAGGCAACATCATGCACTTACGCTTGTATATTTAAAACATTTTTTGTTTGTATATTTAGTTTTCTTTTTTAACTGCATTGATAAAGGCACATCATTTTATTAAATAATATAGTTTGAACCTCTTTTTTTTTTAATAACATAATAATAAATTATAAAACATTTTTTTTTAATGATAATAATTGTATATAAAGAATAAAAATATTTACTTACTAATTTTATGATTACTAGACTTTTTGACATAAGTAGTAATATATAAAACAACAAACAAATGTATAACCTTTTTAAAATAATATCAATTAAAAATAAATAATAAAAACAAATAGTGAACCTTTGATAATAATAAAAATAAAATATCACATGAAAAATTTAAAATAGGAATAATACAATTAGTATAATAATTATTGAAACAAAGTATTGGTTATGCCACAAGGTAAAACATTTTTTACCCCTAGCACAGCATAGACTAACATTACATTTTTTACATTTGTTATATGTAAGACTTTTACAGTCTGGTTTCTTACATCTAGTTTTTTTATCATTATCGATAGGCCAATGATGTAAATTATAATAATTTTAATTATTCTATAAATTGTATTAATTAATAAATTTCAATCGATCCGTGATAATACCGCGTTAAAAACGCAGCCTTGTGTCGGCAGCGATCGCGCGCTCACGTCGACTTCCGGTTTTTTTCATTTTTCGTAATTCCGGAACGTTATTTCGTAATTATTGTATTCGTTTACCAATGGTGGGCATTAACTAGTTAAAAAGTTAAAGTTAAGTTGAAAAGTTCATTTTTGTTTAACTTTTAACTCAACTAGTTAATTGATTTGTTTATTAACTAAATTAACTTAACTGGATTAAATATTATCATTGGCTTAACTTCACTTTTAATCGCTAATTTTTATAATCATTTAGTTGAGTTAACACGTAAAAGGCAAAAAATTGTATCATATAGTACCTACAAACGTGTAACTATAGTACCTAATATTGAAAAAAGTAAATAGTGGGAATTTTATTCTTAAAAATATTTGGATAATTTAAAAAAAAGTCTTGAAATTTAAGACATAAATTGTTAAATGAAAAAAAAAATTAACTTATTTTTAACCGAGTTATGTTATTATTTTTTCAATGTTAACTTTTAATTTAATCAGTTAAATTAATTTTTGGTTAACTCTTAACTTTTAACTGAAGCCATTTAGGCTAACTTAACTCGGTTAATTTTTTCCATTGGCTTGCCCACCTCGACATTGAAATTGTCACTTTATATTGAAATATACGAGCGTCATGATGGCGTAATGAGTATATAAATATAGGCACGTCAGCTATAATTCCATTTTCGCTATCACTATATGCGCACGTTCCCCAGACATGGAATAAACGATAACAACATAGCTAGGTGGGTACCTAAAACGGACGAAATACAGTCTGGGTGGTGATATTACGTAGTAGTACAGAGGTGAAACACGTAGTGTTGAATAAACAACAAAACGCAAGTGTTTTATCGACAGATATTTTATTAATTCGACACGACAATATTGCGACGATTGTTTTGAATTAAGCCGGAAACGATTTTTCCGTGACGCAGTCGGCGGAACATTTTCTGCGCGGCGCGTACGAGAATTTTGAATTCTCTATCGAGAAACTCGCCGGGAAACACGACGAGGCGCGCGGAACGAGACACGGAAAAAACCGGTTCGGGGGACTCCCGCGGGAGGAAAAAAAAAAACGCCGAGATCGTTACGCGAGACGCGTATATATATATATATGACATTATATCATCGTGAACGGGTAGTGGGTACGCGCGTTTTTAAAACTCTCTCGCACAATACGGCGGAAAAAAATACCGGACCGCACAACAGGTTTCGTGCGGTACGCGGCTCGCGGCAGCTGTTCCGGCCGCTGGGGCACTGTACGCGCCGTTCAGCGTTCGTCAATGGAATTTTTTTCCCCTTTTATTTATTTATTTGTCGTAACGGCGCACGATAATATCACACGCACCACGCTGTATATAATATAATACTGTTCGCTTGTTACACATTCAAAACTGACCGTACGCATGCGTTCGGCGTGCGCGCGTGTACGCGTACATTTTTTTTTTTTTTTCGTTTTTTCGTTTTTTTTTTTAGTATTTTTAACGCGTCGGCCCAAAATCGACGATGAATGAATGAACGGCGCGCGTGGTCCGTACGCCCGCGTTACGCGTACAACCTACACTGCAGGTGGCTGGCTGGACCGAAAATATATACGAAACGGGTGTCTTTTGAAAATGTTTTTTCACAATATCATTTCGAACATATATACATATATATATATATATATATATATATATTGACTAGTGATGTTACGAACTGTTCGATTTTCGAACCGAACCGAACCGAGCCCGGGGTGTTCGGTTCGGTTCGCAAATCGAACTCGAAATTGGAAATATTCGAACCGGACTAAACACAAAATAGTTCAGTTCGAATATCGAACCTAGAAAAAAAATTTGAAACTAATTTGTCGAAAAACGATAAAAAGAAATGGAAAAATGTGGAATCCTTCTTTACTTAGACTTAAAATTATGTTTAAGAGGCATCCACCTACTTAATAAATTTTTATGCAAATATACATAATTAATAAAAAATGGTAATTTATATTATTGTATTGTTTTTTTTTTTTTTATGAAGTTCGGTTCGGGTTCGATATTTTAATTGAATAGTTCGGGTTCGAATAAAATATTGGAAGTTCGGGTCGGTTCGGGTTCGGTTCGACCTCAAAAATCTGGGTTCGTAACATCACTAATATTGACGTATATCGTCCGGGCGTAGTGTACGTATAGAAAACCATATACTCACAATCCGAAGAAGACGTCGTGTACGGCCCCAATTCTCAAGGGTTTTTGCATACATATAAGCAATTTATCAAGCAAAATTAAAAGCTAGCATTTTTAATATATTTAAAATCAAAAATAAATAGTTTTGCGTCTGTACAATTATTGATTTATTGTTGTGCAAGTGCGATATTTATTTAAAAAAAATTATTTATACATATTTATTTACGAATTTTTCATTTTTAACAATTTGAGAATATAGTACAATGATGAAATTAAAAAGAAAATATAAAAAACAAAATTATCTAGCGACCTAATCGTAGCCGATTTTTGTCATGTGCAGTTTTACACGTTTTATGAGTTGTTGAAAAAAATCGACTTTTTTTTTTTTAATAATTATATGTAATTCTTGAAAAATAAATATACATCGAAAAAAAAGCTACGTAGTGCACTAGATAATTTTATCTTATTTGGTATTATTAACATATATTTTGTAAGTTGATAAAAATTTTAAATGCTAATACAAGTTTTCCATTGAAAATTTGTAAGTACGACGTAGTATTTTCTTTTTACATATTTAGAATTTCTTACTTGGAAAGTTCTAGATCATCTCTAATATTCTAGAGAAGTGCTTATATATGTATTATGTCATACATATAAATATAATGTACAATGTACATACATATATCACATCGGTCAATATTAAAAAATTCTCCAATATAAAATATATATAAATATAATAAATTGTGTTCAAACTTCAAAGTAGTAAATTATTATAAATGCCTGTAAACCATTTTAGTGTTTCACTCGTCATTTTGAAAATATGTCTATAATATAAATTATAATTTATATTATTTTTTGTAACTGGACGACATAAAAAAATCAAATTAATGTACGTATATTTATATAAATACATTTTGACATTGAGTGATTAATGTTGATATTGAAAACATTATTTCTTTAATATTTTTAACGAAAATTGTACATGTAACTCATTTAAAAATGATTACTAATACCTATGTATACCTGATGTTTTCCTGGTGCGATTGATGGGATGCAAAATGATTGTGAAAAAACTTTAAACTGGTAAAAATGAAAATTATGACCAGCGATTATTGAGATGTTTTTAATAAAATTGGTCTAAAATATACATATCATAGTTAGATAGATATATAAATGATAAATAAATAACGTTATAATTTACAATTTAATTTTTTGGTAGTTTTACCACCAAAATTGTTATTATCACTTATTATTGATAATATGCTTATTGACTACTCATTGGACGGTTTTAAAATCAAAATAATAATCAATTTTTTGCCATGATGTAGTTTACCTATTACCTGTGACCTGAATCTTTCAAATCTGGTCCCTGATAATGAGGCAAAATTTGGCGGTAAACTAAAAAAGATACCAACCGTAAGCTTCAGAGAATACGGCCAAGAGATTAGAGCAATGACTTCTCTAAGGCCCCCCCCCTTCTTCATGGCAACGCCATTGTTTTATAATGCCATTTATTTTATAATTATTACATTCCCTCATATTTTTGTCGATATATTAAGGTTTATGTTTTTAAATCTTCCTCGAAAATAAACTTGAATATTAAGCCAATTACAGTAGCTTTTAATTTTGGACAATTTGATAAGAATTCAGACACTCGAATAAAAATAATGGAAAAAGGTAATTTCGAAGGGACACGTCCGGACGTCTCACTTGGTCCAAGTCGTCGCCATAACAACCAACTCGGTTGAAAACACTCTGGCGTGCATAAAACAACGGTTCGTATAAAATATTATACTTATTAACGTATACAATTTGCATACACAATAATGCAAGTTATAACGACGTCAAAATGAAGAATCCACTTAATTTTACACAAGTGTAGCGGTGCAGTATCCTGTTCATAATTATCGTGAAATATACAGGGTGTATCACAAGTTGTGTTTCGGATATTTAACTCGGTCGGAAAATGAATTTTATTCTGATTTTTCGACGTACGCTTTTTATATTTTATTTCAACGATTTCACTCTGGTCTAGCGCGCGATGTCGAGCAAAATGTGAAATTTAAACCCGTATAGGTTTGTCCAAAATTTGGACGTTAGAATCATTTTATTTTTATTTTTTTCGATAACATTGGATAGGAGAACTTCGTCTTCAAATTATACGTCTGATCGGAATATAATTATTTTACCCGCACTTATCGGTTTATCGTAATCACATTTTTCGTGTTCGTGTTTCATTTGGGGGTTGAAGTTTTTCATATGCCTAGGAATTTTCGAAAGTTGTATCCGAAAATTCGAAAAACGAAAACTAACTTTCCGACCGTGTTTTACGCATTTGGAACAATATATTTTATTGGTGATATATCCTGTACATTATAACACATAGAAGGTCATTGGTATTTTAATTAAATGAAATACTATACATTTATAGGCACTATACGATACCGGCGACGTTTTGTACACTTTTTGTAGACGTCCGCGAATCGTATTATAGAAATAATAATATTATAATTAAACGTTACGTACGGAACAATTTGGTCGAGGGCTCTTCAACCGTTGCAGTTCTATTGCACAGGCTTTATAAGTTCGAAGGGTTACGCGCTCGGCTTTTGTGTTTCGACGATTTTTCGCCGGGTTCTTTACGCGCGTTCGTTTATTTTAAACCGATCGTAATTATACGTTGCAGTTTTCGATCGTAATCATGAACATAATAACAGACCGATAGTTAGATAACAGGTGGGCAGGTGGTATATACCTGCCTTATTATCAATGACGGGCGAGTTAATGAGAATAATGTACTCGAGCGATGGTTTAAAGTCAATTTATGGTTGACCAAAAATGATTTCGATTCGTTGTTACTACTATACCTAGTTCAAAGTTAAAACGAACAAAATATATTTGACCTGTTTGAAAACAAATTATATTTAGTGGCGCAGATTTCATGCAAACAGGGAGTGTGTTGAATGATAATATTATACGCGAGGCTTTTTTCAAGGACCCCGTATAAACCCGGAAAATTTAAATCGCCGCAATGTATGCAATGTGCTGGAATATAAAAATAATATTTTTGTACGCAGAAAAAATACACTGTGAACAAAAATAACGCACGGAAAAGAAAATACTAAGACTCAGATAAATAATATTACCCCATAACACGAACTATATATGATCTTAAGACGACGTGATATCCACGTTTGCTGTCTCCGTCTAACCGATTTTACGAAATTTACGTTCAGAATTCCTATCCCAATCTGTTCGTTAATAATATAATTCCAGTAAATTAACCTATGCTAAAACATCGTCTTCTTTCGAAATTTTGAAGATAAATATATCTATTTAATCTATTGGGATTAAATAGTTATATATCTCTTAACAAAATTAAAATTTCAATATTTTAATTAGTATTATTAGTATTTTAGTATTTTGTTTGTTTAGTTTTAAAAAGTATATCTTATAACTTTTAATTTAACCGGGGCGCTTTAAACATAAACTCAGATCGTAAGTGGTAACGTATTTCCCAATGGTGGGCAAGTTGATGATTTTTTCTAACTCACTTAAGTTAAGTTAATGAAAAAATTAGTAAAAGTTTAAAGTTTAAAGTTAATGGTTATTTTTTTACCTAAGGATTCAATTAAGTTAAAAAAAAAACTTATATTAACTCAAGTTAAGTTAATTTTTTTTTGTACGAGTCAATATAATATTTGAGATATACAGGTATAAATAAATATATATTACTTTTTAACTTTCAGCATTTTAAAACTTTTTAAATCATTAACATAATATTATTGAATATACTACAATGTGTTTATAATAATTATTATTAAAATTAACAAAAAAAGGGTTCATAAAAACGTTTAACTATTTAAAAAAAAAACCAACTCTTTTCTTCAAAATTCTAACAAACGGAAATTCCTCATTGCAAATTAGTACCTACCTAAGTCTAGTTACTAGATTTCCTAAATACCGTTTATTGGTGGGAAATCTAATATATTCCTCAATTTATATTACGGAAAAATAAGTTAAGTAAACAAAAATCAAAAATAAAATGTTAAGTTAAAAGTTAAAATTAACTTAACTATTAACTTATTAACTCGTTAATGCACATCATTGGTATGTCCATTGAGGCTGTGTCGTGCCTCGGGTGACGGGCACTGATATAATATTATGTTCTCGTGTACAGTTTTTCGGGACTTGTCCGTTCCCGATTATATGGTATATCTACCTAATATCTTCCCGATCTTAGATTCTGAGCGAAGCGAGGAATGTATTGGTTTTACAATGATGTGGTTTTTTTTCATTTTAAATTTTTTTTTTTTTTGGCTGTATCCAAAAATTATTTTTATCACCAAAAAATGTTAAAGAAAGAAAAACCGAAAAATTTTCACTTTCATCAAAAACGTACTTACTTATATAAGTATAAAATCAACATAATACATTAAAAAAAATTTTTCCTAATTAGTGACTCTTTATAGCAATTTTAAATGTCGACTTTGTTGTTATAAAATAGTTAATTTTGGTTATTACTGACATTAATACTCGTCTTTAATACACTAAAGCATCACTCAGAATCATTTTATCGAAATAAATGATTTATCAAAAATTCAATATATCCACCACCAGTGTCCTACCTACACTGAATCAAATATATCTGTGATTTCGATAAAAATATAGATTAATTTAATAATATGGTTGTTAATATACGTCCAATAAAATATTTGTTGATTTAGAAATAAAATAATTGTTAATTTAACAGTAAAATAACAAAACGTATTATTGATTTAAAAATATCTTTTATCAATGTCTTGGGTAAAATTGTCCAATTGAATAGAGATTTATTATTTCAATGAACAAGTATTTTGTTAATTCAGTTAAAAATATTTTGTGTTTATTAAAGCTTCTTCGTAGAACAAACGCCCATTCGTCAATAAAAATAGTCAATTTTAACAGAATATTTTTTCAATTTAATAACATATTTTATTATGATAATAGTATTAATTTTCCAAATTATTTTTATTAAATTATAACTTATATATTTCGTGAAATCGACAAAATGAATTTGTTATTGTAAACACATTTTTTTATTCATCGAACAACATACCTGTACATAAAAATAATAAAAAATCGTATTATTTCAACAAAATATTCGTTTGTTAAAATTTGATTATTGCATATTGTTAATTCTACCAATGACGTATATTTGGTTCGGTGTAGCGAGAAAAGTACCCATATAGTTCCGTCCCCTATTGACCGGGCTTTTCTTTTAAACGTCTGCAGCGTATACCTAATACCACCTATATCATCGTTTTCTGTTTTACTCTTCTATTTCGATACATAAAAATATTCGTTGTCCTCGTTTTCTAGCGAAATAATGACACCGGATAAATATTTATTAACGTGCATTCCGACTGTTTTCTCCCCGTCAACGGCGTGCCTGCAAATTCCATTTGCCAATAATTTATATTTTTACATAAACACAATATAAACGTAATATTTCGATTTTTGACGTTCAGTTATATTCGGTTACGCGTGCACGCTGTATACCTATACACAGCGGCGTAGCCAGGGGGGCCAGGGGGGCTATGGCCCCTCCCATGGGCCTTTTTTTATTTTTTATAGCAATTTTATATGATCTAATTTTAACAATAGTAGCTTTATAATTATAGTATAAGGTCTATGGCTTAGGTATTTATTATTAACGTACTCAACGCATATTTTCACGATAAACCTAATTATGTTTTTTATTATCTTATCAATAACCAAAACTTGTGTTTGTTAAATTCAGTAACCAAGTTTCATTAGGTTAACCACGATAATATATGATGCAAAAGATATTGTATTATCTATGCAGGTATACACATAGTCATAGATAGCCGTTCTAATATTTAAATCAAACTCTAATATTCAAGTTCTAATTTATTGAACATTATTAAATGTGTATAACATATCAAATTAATATCTATATAAGTTATATAAATCTAAAGTAGCGTAAGAATTGAGCTTGGCGTTAGCTAACATAAATAAAGACGAGTTAAACTATATTGACAAATATAGAGAAAGACATTTTGTTGGAATTTTCTCTAAAAGACCTCCCAGAAGGACGCAAACGTTATTTATATTGGACACAATAAATAAAATATATTTTGCCTAGTTAATGGGTTTATTTTTCAGTTTTTCAGTTATAATATTAACATTATATTTATTTACTAATAATTTATTAGTTATTAATTATTATGTTACCAGCTATAAGCATTAAGCGTTCATGTAAATATTACTTTTTTGAATATGATAAAAAACAAAATTGTTATTTTAATTATAGCGTTTATTGGCCCCCTCCCCCCTTGCTTAAATCTTGGCTACGACACATCGTTACGATTCGATACGATACACACAATGTACAATAAAATCACAGGCCGAAAACCCGTCGCGCGGTCGTTATATATTATCGTCTCGTTAATGCGTGATAGATTATATATATATAAGCTCGGTTATACATTTATAATATTATGTACGTATTATTCTATACGGGAGCACGAAAAATTAAAATAATGTGATGGCCGACAAAACAAATTTACCAAAAGTGACGTATACGTAAGATACTATACGACGCGTAATCCGAACACGCACTGCTAATACGCGACTATGCGCAGCCACCGGACTTGATATTTTTCCGGTCGTTTTCCGATCGAAAGTCGAATGGAATGAATAATAATATAAACATACATATTACGATTTATTTACCTCACACGACGGCCGACACACCTTGACACGACCGGCAGGCCTTCATCGTCGTCGACACAATTATTAATATAGTTTCACTATATAGGTAATATTATTATTATTATTATTATTATTATTATTATTATTATTATTATTATTACACCGCGGCTTTTCGGTCTGTATAATAGTAATATATAACGACCGTTGCTCATATACGAGCCTTTTATTTTCATTTTATTTTTTTAACAGTACCTAACCGGATTACACGACGATGAAACGTTTACGCGCAACATTATTATTGCAATATGCTTGACGAAAAATGTAAATACTTATCTCGTTTTTGACTCGCAGCCGCGCCCGAAACGACCGAAACGCGTTTACATTATTACGGGCGGTGCTTGCGGACTATCCGATTTCGACCGCGGGGAAGCCGCGTGTGGCCTGCCCTCTCTGCGACGCGAAGTGATTTAAATTTTTTATTTCATCTTACCACAACATATTAGGTGCCTATCTCATAATATATACATAAATAACAGATATGAATGTTATACGAATAGCCGACTGCAGAAAGGGGACAAGTTCGTTTTTATCAACTTTGATTTTATTTATCATTTTGTACTAATAACATACGATCAGCATTTTTTTAGAAGCAGCATATTGTAGCATACAGCATTTTTTTTTTTTTTTTTTGCATTTAATAGGGAGGTCAGAAAAAAATGTGCATCAAATGCGGTGAATTTTATGCACCTGGATCTATTTTTTGTTTTTTGCTCATCAGTTAGAGGGGTTTGCCCCTCTGCTAATATCTAAAAGTCGGCGCATATGATAGGGAAAATAAAAAAATGTATAAAATAAAGATAATCGCAATATAATAAGTATATATTATTCATATTTAAAAGGATGGGCAAAGTTATTGAAAAAATTAACTAGATCACGTAATTTTATAAGAATTCTTAACAGGTTTTATAAAAAGTTTTTACAATTTAAAAGTTAACGAACTAAAGACTTAACTAGTTAAATGTTTATAAATTTAATTGTTTTTAAACTTATATTAGTAAATTTGCAATTCTGTAGGTACAAAGTACAGAAATAGAATAACTACTATTTTTTTTTGTTAGAAGTGGTTATGTGGAAAATGATTTTTCGTTTATCACAACTTACTATTATTACGATTATTTATTATAAATACTCAATGTCCAGTATAATTTTATTTCAAAGTTAAATGATAATATATTTTTAGAAGTACTTATTAATAATACGATTAATACCTATACCCATTTAAAAATACATCATAATATGATGAGTTATAATAGTTTAATAGTTTAATACGACATATAGTGTATGACGCAAAGGTACTTTATCTATACAAAATTAAAAATCAAAATGCACATATTATAATACATGAAGGGCTTTATTATTATAATATATAAAAAATAATTTATTAACCTAATTTAACTATTAGTATAAGAAAATCAACTAGATAATAATTTTTTCAAAAATATCTTAGCTACATAATCTGATAAATTTACAGTTTACAAAATTAACTTAATCAAGTTAATAAGTTAAACCTAACTTAAATTTAACTAATAAACAAGTTGATGCCCAACCTTGTTCGCAAGCAAAGGCATTTTTTTAAATAAAATACATGACAATGGCCTCTGTTTTTGCATGATTTACAAAAAAAAAATAATAAAAATAAAAATCGTCAAAAGATATTTTTAAAAAATTTGAAAATAGCCATTTTTCAGAATTATTTATCAATAATATTGAGAAAAAATTTTAGTTTTTTTAAAATAGTTTTAATTTTGGTTTTTAATTTTAAAACAAGTTTTACATCAGAAACTAGTTTTCATAAAGTCTTGGAATATCTGCCCCGAAAAATTATCTTCTCTTGGCACGACGTTTAAAATTAGACATGCCTCCAATTTTTGAAGATCAACTTAAACGAATCACTCTTTCTGAACAAAAAATTCTATTAAAAGAGATTCCTGACTTTGTGACAAAGAACACAAAGAAGTTTTTTGAAGCACTTTTCTTAAATAGTGATTTCCTGAAAAAGACCCTGAAACTTGGGCTGATAATCCAATATATCGTAAACTCCAACAATCTGTAGCACAACTACGTGTCACCAATGACACTGCTGAGAGAGGAGTGGCTCATATACAATAGTACAATGGGTTGTGCACTAAATCGGAAGAGCAAACACAGTTCATACTTCAAGTTGTGGCATAGCATAGTAAGTTTCTTTCGTTTATCACTAAAACAAATTTGAAACAACAATAAACTCTTCATCATTAAATTTTAAACTGAATCGTATATCAATTTTTAATTTAGAATAAAACAAAATAGGTTTTATTATTTTATTTTTAATAAAAGGTTAACGTGACAAAAATTATTGCAATACTTTTTTTATAGATAATATTATGTACTATAACAATAGTTATATGTAACTTCAAAAATTAAGAGAAGAAAGGTGATACACTAAAATCCTAACCATTTTCTTAAAATATAACTTATAATATAACTAATATCGATTTTTCTAGATTTCACGCAAAACCGCCAATTTTAAAAAAATTTATACTCCAATAAATAAAAAAAACCCTTATTATTAAATTTTAACCTCATTGAACATACCTTAAATATTAATTGATTTGAAAAATATTTTTTGTGGTTTCATTTTAACCTTTTTGGAATACTATTAGAGGGCGCCTCTTTTATACTTCGAAAATTGAAAAATAAGGACCACCCTAATATACCTATAGGTATAGCTTCATTTAATATATAAATATCTACAAGTATTAAAAATTGTGAAAAACGTGCAAAAATATTTTGCTGTATTTTTGAAATTATAAAATGCTATCCTTCGTTCAAAATTCGACCAAATTCAACAAAAAACGTTCTCAATTTTACTGATAAGTAACTCTACAAAAATAGCTATTTTCAAACTTATAAAAAAAAAAATAAAAAAAAATTTCATGCGAAAACAATAAGGCCATTATTAGTCATATATTTTATTTGAAAAAAAAAATGAAATAAAATATTTGCACTGTATCAAGAATTAGGGCTACCGACTTTCCAATTAATTTACACACCATATACCAGACGCACGTTAAGATAATGACCAGTCGTGCACCCAAAACCACTTCCTCTACCGCGCCGCTCGCCACTCGTCAAGGTCGGCCGATCCACGTTTGTATACAGCGCGCCAATATATTATGCGCGCGCACGTTCTCGAATACGACGATCTCTGATCAGAGCCGGTCCAAATAAAAATAGTCGCGCTGGGCAAAATCCAATTTTACGGTTTCTACTAAATAAAACGAAAACCGTGAACTTTTTCTAGAATTTGCGTACACCCTGCTATCGTGTAGATTTCCTCCCTGGACCACCTTGAACGCTCTTAAAAACAAAGTTCCGACCGTTCGATCCACCTCTCCAAGTAAGCACAAAAAATGCCGCACCTACGAATGTACCGCTCTAAGCCGGTGCCCAGTTCAAAGTTACAACTTGAGCTTGCCCAAAATCTGATACGCACGCACGTATTATTTTGAATAGCCCTGTATAGTTGTGATATTCATAGCCATTAGTGCGCGATCGTGTTAAGGTGTGATTCCCAAGCAAGCGTCTAGAGACCCGCGATTTGTGCGACTGACGCTGGCGCTATTCAAATTTTAGTCGCGCGGCTCGTTTTGAATTCCTATGAAAACGATTACTTGACGTCACGTTATCACTCCTTATCGTTTATGCTATTTTTCTGTTTGGTTTCGACCGCTTAAAACATATAAATTGCGTTTTGTGTGTTCACTAAAATAATATTATTATTTATTATCAAGTAATACTTTTATAGGTACCTACTTTTACTTCTTTTAATTCTCTTCAGTATGACATCCGAAAGAAAAAAAATATTACATAATGTTCTTTTGAAAGAAATTGACGAAAAATAAGAAATAATAGAACATATTTTATTTTAATAACGAATATTAAAAATCGAAATTCAACTCACGAGTTATTTCAAAAGAAGATTAATTTAAATTTAGATAAGTATAAAAAGTTTATAGAGTAATATTAATATAAAAAAAAAAATGTAATATTTCAAACGTTATCAAAGTTTTGAATGACGAAAAACGCGCGTGCGATCGCGTCTGGACATCTTCCTGCAGAGCGGTCGTCGTCGTGCTACGTTTAAAAATCACTGAAGCAGTGGCAGCGCGACCAAATTATCGGCCGCACAGCGTCAGTCGCACAAATCGCGCGTCTCTAGACGCTTGCTTGCTTGGGAATCACACCATTAAAAGGCGAAAAGTCCACAATCGTTATTGCACCGTGTTCCGGTGTATAAATCGGTAAGCTTTCTCGGTTTTACCGCAGATTTCGGGGGCATATGCTGTACGCCTTACAAAAAAGGCGTTTGGGTCGCACATGGGCTACGTTCATAATAAACAATATATTTGGTTAAACAAATTGTTTCGCTACTTTTTTACGGAATTTATGGACTATAAACTATGCACTGCAGTTTATTGTATTTTAATTTTTAATTATTGACAAATTGACGAAAAAAACACGGAAACGCGGAAACTTTCTAACTCGTTTAATTACGTTTGTGTATTGGATCTATGAGTGTCTTCGTATTTTTCTCCTTCGCCTTCTCTCCCAGCTATTTGGGGTCGGCCAAGGATCTGGAAATATATTGACCGACATTCTAAACGTTTTGCACGCGTACGAAACGCCACTAGGCATTATTTAAATTTCACGGATAAATCGTCCGTTACAACGTGAATTTTGAACGATTTTCTGTATTGTGCGACTTTGCGAGCGATAATGTGCCTAATATACGTACATATTATGCGAGCCCAATATAGCCGCACAACGCAATCCTAGTCGATAGCACAATGCGACACATTAGCCGTGGCGTATTTTTAAAACATAACGACGACAAGGAAAAAAATCCATTATCGTATTGTTCGCCCGGCATAATAGCCGAGTGTGTGTGTGTGTGTGTGTGTGAATTCGAATAAGTTTTTTGGAGTTCTTTTTATTTCGGGGGAAAAAAAAAAATACACTATCAATTAAGCTCCTATTGTCGGCCCGAACACGAGTGTATAATCCTTTTATGATTTTTTTTTTTTTTTTTTATTTATTTTTTTTTACTTTTATATATATATATATATATATTTTTTTTTATTTTGTACTTGTCTGCTTTTCTATCTGCTCGCATTGTTGTCATTATTAGCGATAAGTCAATGGAAGCAGTGTGAATATTTGTTGTGAACCGGTTCGGCCCCGAATAGTACCAACCTACCTATATTATATAAATATATATAATATGTAGGGATATGTAATTCCATTGTGGGCCGCTCGTCGTCTGTTTTGTTAATGGCCTCCTATTCCTCGCGGCCGATAATGCCCGTGCGCGCGACGGTGACTCGTGAATACTATTATACACACACGATGGTTATTATTATTATTATTGTTATTATTCTCCATTATTGTATTATTAGACTTTTTTTTTTTTTTTTTTTTTTATCATTTTTCAACATCCGAATACCGGGAGATGGCAATCGACAAGACAGTATAGGTTTATGATTACGCGTTCGTATATCATAAAAACGTGAAAATCGATTTTATTCGCGAGTCGTGACGGACGGCATACAATATAAGTATCTGCTAAACTAAATCTCTAAAATCTAAAATAAAATAATAGTAATATTATCTCGTATTATTTTATTTTTCGAATTTTCAGAACAATATAGAAAATTCAACTCAAAACCGATTTTATATCCGATTAGGTTAGGTCCGATTGGTCCGATTTTATATATTTAATTAAATTTTATATTTTATTACCGGAGATACGTAATATTACCGTCTACAGTGCCGGCGCTAAGAAATATTTTCGGGGGATCGTCGAATCGCTTTCCTGAAAAAGTATTGATAAGTAAAATAAAAAAAAATGGTATTTTTTACTCATTCACTGTACTAAATTAATAATTACCAAACTTGCAAAAAAAAAAAAAAAACTCGGACAAAATAGTGTATTATTATTGTTATAGATCTGTACACGTTCGATAAACGACATATTATATAAAGTACCTGCAACTAGAATATTTTACAATGAGCGTTTTAGGTATTCCGAAACTCCTGTTTGACTACTTCTACCCGATAAAGTGTAGGTATACAGACATAAAAAAAAAATATTATTATCATTGTAAAACCAATATACAATCTTCGAATCTAAAACGCTAAAAAAATACAAATGTTTTTGAGTATTTTAATTAATATAATATATTATATAGGTAATACTTCAAAGAAATTAATTCTTTAACCCAATATTTTGACTGAATTGAAATATTGAATTTAAATACACTCACAATGACCTTCCGAGTAATTCCTCAAAACAAAAGTAAGAATAAAAGGTTAATGTAATATTTTATCGATCGAATTTAAATCATAAATGCATAAACATAACAATATGAACATTTCCTTGGCGTTTTGGTTAGTTTAATTAAATCAATGTCCCAATTGAAACATTTTACTATATACACATGTGTATATAAGGTGGTATTGATTGCAAGGTCATGACGCACCTTATTTAGGGTTATTGAGTTATATTGTAAAGAATACATTTAAAATGCAGTCGGAATATGAATTGACAAAAATATTTGGAATAGTTTTCAAAAACGTGATTAAAATATTCCACTGAATCGGCGTATAATGTAAAAATGTTCTTAAATATTAAAATACCCTTGTTTAAATAATGCTTAATAAGGATTTGAATTATTTTATAAAATACAATTGTATTTTTTAGGTATTATGTAGCCAATAAAAGGAAAAGGGGTGCAAAATATATTCTATCCGGGTCTGATTTTAAACAATATGTTTCCAACTGTAAAACAAACACAAAAACCAAATACGTATATAGTTTTATATATATGCTTAATGTAAAGTATAATCGGATAAATTTTGATGATATTTCTTCAATATTACTTCTGAAATTTTATTTTTATTTTCGTGTTGAGTTACTTGTAGAATTATTTATATCTATTACTTCTGAAATTAAGTAATATATTTTTTTTTAAAAAACGAGTAGAAAATTTCAATCAAATATAATGTCAATTAACTGGTAGAATGGAGAGAATCAAATATTGTGTAATACAAGACGTGTTTATAGAATTCGCGCTCTATAAAGACCATTAGAGAATATTATAAGTATGTACTATAAAGTACACAACATAAATAATATTTTATTTAAGATATTTGAATAATATATAAATGCATCTTAAAGTATTCATACAAATACTATAATGATAACAGTTACTAGTGTATTTTGCTCTTCCATATAATGTATTCACTTGTTTATTAGTACTTTGTGTATTTAGCTTATACATTTTGTGTTTAAATATTAAGAGGACTATACACCCGATTTTTAAGGAGTTTCGTATAGGCAATTTTTATGAAATTTTAAGAAAAATGAAATGCTAACAACTCGAATTTATTTAATTATATATTAAAAGTAATTTAAAAATAGTCTTGCGTCAATAACATTTTATATTGTTGTGTAAGTGCGATATTTTTTTAAAAATAAAACATGTTTACGCATTTTTCATTTTTAACAGCTTGAGAATATCGTTGAAATAAAAATAAAATTATTGATAACAAAATTATGTAGCGACTGACGCACCCGATTATTGATATGTGCATTTTTACATTTTTTATAAGCTCTTAAAATATTGTACTTTTTAATTTATTTTTTTTGATAGCTCATAAGTCGTGTAAAAATGTATTTATTAAAAATCGATTAGATCAGTCGCTAGATGATTTTGTTAGCTATAATTTGTTTTTTAGTTTGTGTTTCTAACGTGTTTGTATGTTGATAAAAATGAAAAATTCTCATGCGAGTTTTTCGTTGAAAACGCCCGTGGCTGTATTATATCGCATTGAATTTTCGAATGTCTTATAATTTCGTTATTAACCGAAAAACGCAACGCTTATAATAGTCTGGACGAGTTGAAAAACAAAAAAATTACACGATCGATTAGTTCTTTCGCGGTGAATTTCTGCAGACGTCCTTATAACGCGAACGCATATACGTATAAAAATAAAATACACATACCTACTATAAACTTTTGCGATAATTCCGAATTAAACGGAAACCGTCTTCAACACAATAATAATAATAATAATAATAATGTATGGTAAAACAAATAAAAACATCTCGCACGGACGCGTGGGCGGAGACGTTTTTACATACTGCAGTTAGGTACATGTGTAATCAGATCCAAATCACAACGACACGGCCGCACACCGGTCGCCGTTTATAATATTACGTGTACTACCAGCTACTGTAATTCCAAACCGGATTTGGACGGTTCTTTGTACAAATCTTTTAAGGTTTTTTTTTTTTTTTTTTTTTTTTTTTATTCTTTTAAATGATATTAAGGTGTCGAATAAAAATACAAAAAAAATAAAAAATAAAAAATAAAAAGAATAAAAAAACGTACACACACGTTTATAATATAGTGGATCCTACGCTCGCCGCAAGTATATTACATATTATATCTCGTATATATATATATATATACCTATATTATATACAATGCAGTATAATGCGTATTATCATTATTATTATTATTATTATTATTATTATTATTATTATTATTATTATTATTATTATTATCATTATTATTATTACTATATATATATATATATATATATATATATATATTATAT
>JAIPRL010003717.1:0-44266 GCA_025469235.1 Pemphigus obesinymphae | reverse complement strand
TTTTCACAGGTAAAGTAATCAATTATTTATTATTTTTTAGTTCTTAAATAGCTTTTTACTATTTATGTTGATTGCTATTCATGATTTATTGAAAAAAATAAAAGCTGGATAATCTACATAGATATATGCAGTGGTGGATCTAAAAGTCGAGTTTCACTTTCATCAGAGACGGCCTTTTTCTTTTTTTACTTATTTGTTTACAAGGAAGGAAATCTTCAGGTAAATTAATTTCAGTCGGGGCGTTGGAGGAGGGGGAAATCCCCCTTCGTAGATCCGCTCTATTTTTATATGGCCTGGTAAAATTGAAAAATGGCCTGCTTGATACCTTGCACACCCCAAAAAAAAACTGAAATGACGCCCCTGCTTGATGCGTGAATGGATTTTGTACGAAATGATAATTGTCCTTTATAAATTAAGTTCATTACGATATAAATATGTATGAGATATTAAGTATTAAAACTGTATTTTATTATCATAAATAGCTCAATATATATATATAATACCTTTTATTTATTTATAAAATAAAATAATAAATTAAAAGTTAAATTAAATTAAAAATTTTACTATAACTAGAGTTTGAACGGCAATGCATATGTGTGTAACAGCATCTTCAATAAAAATAATATAATATTATAATACCTATAGTATATAAGTATACTTATATATTTGATACCTCCTGGCTACCTAATAAATAATATGTATCATAATAATAATACTTCCAAAGTTTATAAAATAGGTACCTGCTTGAAGTCAACTTTTGAAAAATAAGTATGTGATAACTGATAAGTGTCAATAATATCTTAAAATACATTTTATTTGATTTTAGTGATTTTACACAAGACGATACTATTATGTACCCATTATGATCACGAAGTTTTTTTTCTGGAAAAAAAATAATAATTTGAGGTCAGTTGACGTTTTTATGTCCAGCCTAATCTCGTTGGAATTATTTTTAGCTTTGGTGAAATTAAATTGGACATTCCTTCCTCCAGGAACTGATTAAAAATTACACATTGAACGAATAACCAGTAAAGTACAAACTATATATATAAATAAAGCTTGGTTTAATAATATTTCGAATGTTTAGTTAATTTAATTAGCTTTTACACGACAACTATACTGATATACAGCAGGCATTTCGTCTAAATCGTTTGGCCGTAGGACATATTTTGATGTGACCTTTGACTATAAATATACATTTATTAACATTACGTTCTACCAAAACATATGCGCCACTTGCATATCAACATGATTTTATTAAATGAAAATGTATTTATACGTAAAATAATATATTACAAAATACAAATTACAATTATATTTTTTCCTTAGGTAATCGAGATATTCATATAGTAATAATAGATCTGATAAAAGATTTAAAATGCGAATTCTAATGGTTTAGATTCTGAGCGTATTGAGGATTGTATGGTTTTATAATGACGTGTTTATTTATTTTTCATGTATGTATATTGTTATTGTATGTATACTAGGGTGATTAGACGTCCCGTTTTTCGTGGGATTTTTCCATTTTTGAGGATTGCGTTGTTTCGACAAATTTTAAACTTTAATCTTTTTATCCCGTTCTTGGACTACTTTTTTTTGCTTATTTGCCGTTTTCAAATCGATTTATGCAAATTTTGGTGGAAAATGATTACAATTTACCTTTTTTTTGTTGTTGTCCCGTTTTTAATTTTTAAAATATGGTCACCCTAATGATGTATACCATACTTATACAATCAACTTGTATACCTACACTTTTTCGGATATAAAGAGTAGAGTAGGAATTTACGGGCAAATAGCTAGCCTTCTGATATGGAATGTACCTATTATTGTTGGTCTTCTTTAAACAGACCAATTTTCGATTTTTCTAATAGTTTTCATAAGCCTAAAGGCATACTTGATAGGTACCTAAATATAGAATATAACAAAAAAAATATTGTACCGAACATAGCTCAAAATGGTTTTTTGAATACAATGATTTACTTTTGCTTTGAAGTCTAAAACAATAATAATATAATAATCCTATCCGAGGATGCCAAAGGGATGATATAAAACGACCTAGTTATCCTTTAAATATTCGTATCGATTTTGGATTGTTTAAAATAATTTTAAATCTATATTATCGGAAAAATTTGGAAAATCTCGAAATATTTTATTTTCATTTACTCTGTGAAGGTTTAAAATTGGATTGTTTTTTAATCGAATATTGATATTTTGGTATTATTTTTGGGTTAAACATCTGAAATTCATATATGATACCTACTATATTATGCTATTTACGTATACCCAAATATATAAATACATGATATTATAGTTTAACAATGATAATAATAAATAATTATTCTTAATAGTTTTATTATTGTATTTTACCACGTCCTTTAATACGAATCAAATAACACAATTTAAAATTAATTCAAATAATTTTATTTCAGTATTAATAATAATAACAATAATCATCTTAGAATAAATTTAATTTATAAAATACACTCCCCCCCCCTAAATTAATGCTAATTTTAAATGTTTAATCAAAATTTTCTGAAAATGCATAACAGCAACTTTAGGACTTGACTATTTAAAGATTATAGACATTTTAAAGGTTATAATGTACTTAACGATTCAATTTCACTGAATCGTCACTTTATGTTTCTTTCGATGTTTTTACTTAGGTCGCAGAGTACGATATGCGTGTGTATTTTCGTAATAACATCAGTCGAGTTAAAACATCTAAAAACATCAGCCGAGTTCAAATATCTAAAAACCACAACACTGTCGAGTAATAATACATTTAAATGGCTAACTGTGCATATTCTTTTAAATTCAAAATATGATTTCAATCAACTTGCTGGAACTCGTATTCCGCTACACCTGTGGATTTAATAACTACCCTCCAAATTCAGAGCTTTTCAGGTCCTTTCACACATATCCAATCCGAGTTTATCATATCCGTCATTTATCATGACTGAATTTAGCGATGAAGAATTAATTATAATAGCACTTTTGCTTGATGAAGAACAAGAAAATAATTGTAAAACAATAAAAAGACGAAAAAGAACTGTGTGGGTACATGATCTTTGGAAAAAAAGGCAAACTGAAGGTGAAACGTGTTCAATGTTCATACATGTCCGATCCGACATCATTCCGTCAAAAACCGACCGAGCTCGGACGAAAAATCGGACGAAAATCGGTCACTGACAATATTTTTTTTGTTGGATAGAGCTCGGAAAGCTCGGATCGGACGTGTGTGAACATATGCACTGGAAAACAGCAAGTTTATATTTCCAAGTAAACGGATGCCTTGACGGATCGGACTCGGATCGGATATGTGTGAAATGACCTTTACTCGGCTGAATGTGTATTTATGTGTTTTATATGAATGTTTAGTTGAATATTAATAAATCTTTGTCGTTGTCGTCGCTAAATTATTGTGTTAGAGTTGGTGCGAACGCAAGTCATAGTTTCTATAGGACCTGTTTAAAATAAATTATAAAACGACCAGATTCAAAAGGCCGGTTAGTGTAGTAGGAAATAGCTGACAGCCGATTATTCTGGACAAGATTATAGGTATCTTCGACGGTCCCTCGACGAAAAGGAGACGTGTTTTTAATAATAAGTATTGTTTTAAGTGCTGTATTTTAATGTGCAGCCGAAGAATTTATTTAAAATTTTTATTTTATAAAATTAGAAGATATATGCTTCTACATGTGGGCATTGCCCCTAGACTCTAAAAAGGTTTTATATTTTTAAAATTAATTAATTAACAATATTATTTCCGACAAAATACATAAATCGATGTATGTACGAATTTCAAAAATAATTCTACTAATGAGGTGTGTACTCAATAAAAATTCAAACTTACAAGGTGTCACACTCAGAGTTTCAAATTCAAGGTTCCACACTCAAAAAGTGTTGAACTTACAATAAATAGTCTCACATAAAAGGAGTTTCACTTACAAAGAGTTCACCCAGCAGCTAGATGTTACACTTAATCTAACATTATAATATAATATTCTTACCTATCCTTCCTTTCGGTAAAATTTAAGACAATATAAATTACCTATCATTTCACGAGAGTAATAATCATTACTATAACTTTTCCAAGACATTTTTTGTTATCACTATAATAAGTAATAATCAATAAATTTGATGTCATACGAAGTATTATTTATTATAACTACATGGTAGATATAGGTACCTACGTACGCCTACGTGATTACGAATTATTTTTATGTAGGTATATTCAATGGAGTAATCATTTTTTAATAGTTTGTAAAATCGTGCAGTTTAAAGCAATAGGTAGGTACCTACATATTTTTTCATCATTTTTAACTAGATATAAATTATTAACCTTATTTAAAAATTACATTTTTCCTTTTGATACGATTACACACTAATATAGGTAATAAGTACTCGTAATAACACTAACTATAAAAATATAAGAGCCGTATGTGTTTTCCAAAATACTCTTTTAGTCCTGATTTTTAAAGGGTTTTATAATATATTATTATAATAATATAAAATATTAATTAATATATTATTATATATCAGTGGTGGTATTCTTGATAAACGCTGAGGGGGGGGGAGTGTTTTTTCATTTATATTTCTTACATATACACTTTACTTTTAGGTTTCTAAATATAAGTTTAGACAACTTATATCCCTAATGTTTTTTGGCCATTATTTTAAATTCTGAACATAGTGAGGGAGCTAGTGGTTTTACAATGATGTTTATATTTTTTTATTATTTTTCCCTGTTAACAAATTTTCTACCAGAAAGAGTGTTCCAATCTATACAAGCTTATTCTGTTTTCGGTAGAAAATTGTATCTAGTTGGTACTTTATTAAAATCCTAAAATTTACATCGAATATTTAATTTAGTAATATATTTACGTTGATTAAATTTTTTTTAATCTTTAGCTATTTATAGACATTTTAGATTTTGAGGTTTCTAAATCCTAAAATGAGTAATTTTGGGTTTAAGACTTGAAAATTTCATTCAACGTTAAATATACGTTACCTACTTTAATTAAATTTAAAAAATCTCGAAAATCTGTATTCACGATTTTTTTATAGTAATTTAAATTTTTTAACAAAATATGAATTTTGAGATATTTAAGTTCAAATAGTTGGTAAAATGAGATTTGAAGACTTGAAAATGTAATACAACGTTAGTCGTGCATTATTTAACTAAATTAAAAAAAAATAATGTAAAAAAAAAGTTGAATAAAGTGATATTTCTTTATTTTTCTCTGTTAACAATTTTTTTTACCAGGAATACACCGATCTTTATACAAGCTTACCCGGTTTCTGGTAGCAAATTGCATCTAGTTAATACTTTAAACAGGTTATTTTTTGATTTTCTCAATAGTATTTTAATGCCTAAGAAAAAACTACCAAAAAATGAAGAAAAAAAGCCAACAATACGATTTTGTCAAATCAGATTTTTCATTTCTTTGGATATTAAAAATTAGTACAGACTATATAGATAAATAAAAACTATTTGTTATTTACCTCAATGCCAGTTATTTAGACAAAACACTGGAATCATAATTGTTTAATTTGAATAATTTATTATAGACCATAGTCAATAGTCATATTTATATTAAAATAACGCAACGAATTAAGATTTTAAAAAAAAGGTCATGGGAGGCGATCCACCTATCCCCTCCCCCCCCCCCAAAAAAAATCGCCACTTTTATATATTAATATAGGCAAATTTGGAGAAAAACGTAACGATTATCGACTTTATAGAATTACAACTATTTAACATTATTCGCACGAATAATTTTCATTAAAATGGTTTAGTATTTATATATGATCCAGTTAAATACTCTACGTTCTTTCAATTTTACTGTTGAGCATTTGGAATTAATTAATATGGTTTAGGTACTTAACTATATACGACGACGGACATCTGCTGAAATGCCCGAACGCACCGTATACTATCCAAGACAAAAAATTATCTGCATAATACATTGATTAATCGAAAAATCGATTTCATAAAATATTCGTCGGAGGTTTATAAGTTTTTGTCGACTATACACGAGAAGAAGAAGGTAGGTACTGAATACCAGTGGCGGCTCGTGTGTAGGGACGACGGGGCAATCGCCCCCCTCTAAAATTATAGAAAATTACTTATTAACAAGTTATATATTATTGATTTAAATATTAAAAATTATTTATATTTACATATGGTAAATTAATTTTCAAAATATTATTATTAAAAGTAAAAATCGTTTCCATTGTTATGAAAACACTATAAGGTAATCAGAGTATAGAAATATATTTAGGTAATGAGCACGGTTGAAATAGGTAGGCACCTAACATAGGAGGGGGAATTCGGTAATAATGCGGCCGCCGGAGCGATACGAATCGTCGCCCGACATGCATGCGGACTACTACGGAACGATATACGGAATAATTTGTATACACAAGTGTAATAATTATACTGTGTTCGTGTTTGTGACGTGTGCGTGCACATTTCTATAATTTCTATTTATTTCTATTATTTTGTCACTTTCGGTATTTTGTAAAACATATTTATACATTTATTTATTTATATTTTGGTTTAATAAATACCTACGTCCTTTTAAATTGGTACATAATTATTATTGTATTCCATGCTTTTCAAAAATGAATAGTTTTTAATCGCCTTCCCACTTTCAAAGCCCACGAGCCGCCACTACTTAATACTATGGATAATATAAGTAATAACCAATAATACGTCCAACACGTGTTGTAAAAATTTGGATAGAACACGATTCTGTTGGTATGTTCAACGGTATCTTATTTTTTATTTTTTCGACACTATTCCGTATGGTGTTTTAATGCTACGTTGCCACAAATAAATGGTTATAGGACGAATGTGCTAAATACGTATAGTACTTCATTCAGTATAGCACATAAATACCGGGCCGAGTCACTCGCTCACTCGGATAGTTTTATTCGAAAATCCCCCCCTCCGGGATGCTGTGAAACACCACGACGAGTGAGTAACAGGTTAAATTTAAATACGATTTGGGTGTAATATTTTCGGTCACACCTATAATATTTGACAACGTTGTTCTTCCGATTTCATACGGAATCGTATCGGTTTTTGATCCCAAAAAAATAAAACGTATACGGAATCGCAGGTAGGTAGGTAGGTACTCTTGCCAATCAAACCACTATAGCTATTATTATATACAAGTTCTAAAGAATACAAAAATGTCTTGAGAAAATCAATATTGAAATAAATGTCATGTGGGACTGATGGAATTAGAAACAGTCGTTAGAGACGAGTTAGTCCCGAGGCCCCTTAAGGCCGTTGAAAACGATGTATTATTTCATTAATTTAGATCTAAAAACCTGACAAAATTAAGGCTATTTAAAATTTTCCAATTTAAAATCTGAAAATATATTAAGAGTCTGTAGGTTCTTTATTAGAGAACGCTATGGAAACAGAATTTTTATATTTTTTCTTAAAAATGTTTAAAAAAGGGGATTTAATTTTTGAAAATTTGAAAACCTTTGTCATATGATACCTAATATGAAAAAAACTATTTCCAACATTGTCTAGCAAAGAACCTAAAAAATCTTAATATGTTTTCAGAATTAAAATCGGACCATTGTAAGTGTACGCTGCATTTTGTCAGGCAAAATGGCCTTTACAGAGACGCTCGTCTTTACAATAATTATTTATTATCGCTGAACAATAAAAAAGTGTTAGTGACGTATAGGACTATTTTTAAAATTAGTTTTTAAATTTATTGAACTATTTCTCAATTGTTGGCAGGACCGTCCCGAAGAAAGATTTTTGAGGGGGTGCAGAAAATGTAAAAAAATTATATAATACTTACTACTGTTCAAACACACAAAATAAGGGGGGGGGAAAAACAAAAAAAGGTAAACAACTTTTTTCCCATTTTGCTTTCCGAAGTGGGAGTGGGGTGAGACACCCCAACCCCACGGGACGGCTCTGATCGTTAGATTTTAATTTTTCTTTAAAATGTTAATAAAAATGCCTACGCACAACCCCTTAAAACGGACGCGTTTACAAGGGTGTTCTTATTAAAACTATTTCGGTGCATATGTGGATTACACTCAAATAATATACAATATATATAATATATAAGTAACCACTATAACCAGATAGGTGCGCTCATATATATATATATATATATAAGTTGATCCGGTCTGGCAATCTTTGACGATCCGTATATATATATACATACAATCATATTATTATATTAAACCGTTTCACGATCGAAATGCAGCGACAGTGATGGGATTAGGAAGAAAAAAAATTAAGATTTTCTAAAATCGATTTACCTTGAAGCGCTCGAACCGGAGATAATCGCGGGGAAAATTAACAGGGGTATCGCGGAGGTGTATTATATATATATACCACAACACGACCACCGACGACATAAGTAAGCATATTATATTATATAATATGGTCGAGATGAAGTCAAGTGTTTCTATATGGTAGCCCAGTCGACGAGGTATTTGATATACCTATACATAATGTATATATAATATTATTGTATACAATAAACAGGTGGCATAGGTATCCGACAAATATGTACACACCTGTATTTTCTCGAGATCACACACACACACATATATATAAAGACACGTACATAATATATACCTATTATATATATATACGTGTGTGTGTGTGTATATATTAAACAATATACTATGCATAATGTACAAGTAAATACACAGCTATATAGGTTGGGGACTTGGTTGCCAGTAAAAATATTTGTGCTTGTTGAATATATTAACATCATTTTTTTTTTTTTTTTTTTTTTCACAAGACTATATTATAACACTGTACCTACACGTATAACGTACGTAGGAATAGGTGACGTATATACCTACTGCAGGATGACACTCGTTTTCTTATAGAATATAATATTATATTTTTTTATATATATATATATATATATATAGGTATGTATATAATTTGAAGTATTTTTTTTTTTTTTCATGGGGATAGTAGTGGAATTGCGCGAATTTGGGTGAAAAAATGATGTATGTTCGAATTCATTGCAACTGAAAACGGGTAGGTAATAGTCGAATTATTATTACCTATTATAATAAATTTATTATAGGTACCTACATTACACACTATCGGAGTCCGATTCTGATACAATAACGTTTTAACGCTTTTACGAGTGTTACTTAAGTCAATATTTCGATTTATAGTATTGTTATACCTATACTCGATTTCTGTTGTTCAAATTTAGTCGTAAACCTCAAATACCAACAAAAATACTAAATTCGGAACTAACTATATAGTAAATACGAATTATTGAAAACATGCATTGGAAATATCTCACCACAATCAGATTTTAAATATATTCAAAATAATTACTCTGCTCTCTAACAGTTTATAGAGCCTATAAAGTTGATAAATATATTTCCGAAGAAGCAAATTTTCCACCATTTCAAGCTTCAGATACAATTTCAAGCCCGATAGATCAGTGACTACCTATATTATAATGCAAATAGATTCATATCTATACAATTTCATTTTAAAATATTCGAATGCAATGTAAATATTTGAATATATTTGAATTATTATTCAGAGTGCGATTTAGCCATTACCTACCCTTTTTTTGACTTACGTACAATTGGACTAAAGTGCGATTAAAGGGTAGAGTGCAACAACCAACTCTGAAAAAAATATATCGTTGCAACAACCAAAAAAAACAGTTAACCCAACATTTTTTAATTGCAACTATAGGGACAAACTTATTATATAGTTGAGAATATTAAATCAAAAATGTTAACATAATATTGTTGTAACAACTAGAAACATAAAATAATTGTTATACCAACTTTTTTTAAAATAGTACCTACCTACTCTCATCTATATAATAAGTTTGTCCCTACAGCTACAATTAAAAAATGTTGGGCTAACTATTTTAATATAAAAATTAATATATATATATATATAGTGCATCAATTATCAACTTTTATTGCATATTTATGACCAATAAGGAAAAGATGGCCAATTAATCAATGATTAAAATTCATTACGTAATATATAAAATGTTCATATCATAGACTTAAGGAAAGGAAGATTCACACTATACTGTAGGTACATTTCAAATACAGAATAATATTAATAATAAATACTTATTAATAATTTATTACACAAAACTAAAAATAAAGAAATACAGCATAATATAAATATTTCTGGTAAATATATTTACAATCATTTGTTTTTGTAACAAGTACACAATTACTTTCAGTTGGAAGTTCATTGTAAGAAATACATGTAGTATAGAAACCATTTTCAACTTCATAAGCTTGTAAATGTTCGTCAAAATATATAGTTTCAAAATGTTTACCAATTAAAAATGGAATAAATATCACATCCAAGTTGAAAAAAATTATACATAATTTTAGAAAATATTGGCAAATTTTCAATATTTATTATTACTTCATATTTTTTGTGTTATATTGGGTACCTTTTACATTGCCCCAAGATCCAAATCATACAGAACCCAAATTTATGTTTGGATTATTGATTTCAGTTTTTATGTTATCTAGTATATTACTAGTTAATTCAATGGTTTTGCTATTATCTAATGTATTAAGTAGTACATTCGACCTAGAAAGTAAATGGTAAGCAAGTCTGAGTTGACGTTTAATACTTAATGTATAATATATATTTTTTCTACATGATATAGTGTTTGCTCTTAATTTGGATTCATATCTCATTGACTATAAATGGTACAATGGGCCTACTCTCTGCATTGTGTATAAGTAGTAAATGAGGTGATGTTTAGGTTTAAGATTTGTTATAAACAATTTTAAATATAGTTAATGTTCTGTAATTAAAGTTTCTAAAAGAAATATGCATTCTGTTTGAATAGATTTAGAAGTTATTATATCAATTATTTTATTTAGTAAGATATAAAGTAACCAGATTTCTGAATTAATAGGTATTAAATCCCCAATCATAATGCCTAAATGTTGACAAAAACAAAGCATTTCACTCACAGACATTTAAATTTTGTTTTTTCTTAACACGTTGACTGCACACGGACGCCAATTGGCGTCCCATGTGTGCTATAACAACGCTCATGACGCCATTTGTCATCCTATATATATTTTCGATAAATGAGCTCTTATTTAATGCGCGTGGCTTGGGGAAATTTAATATTTGGGTAGTGTCATCGTAGGATATTTCTTTGAAAAATCTTTTAAATGAACAAAAATGAAAAACTTTTTATTAGTAACAAAATTAAATTAAATGAAAGAAATAACATGCACACTGGGCGATACACTTTGATAATATGTGCGCAGTCAACGTTTTAAATGATCAATAGAAATTAATTTTGGTCTATTCTGAACTTCAATTAGACCATAATCAAAATACTGAATATGATTATTTAACGTTTCCAACCTTCCAATATGTCATGCATTATATCAACTAAGTAATTATGAACTATGTGAAAATTTTTAACTTCATTTCAAACACATGCATCATTAATACCAGTCAATGATAAATTATTAATAATTAAATCTTGAGAATAATTATTTTCATTTCTTAATTTATTGGGATTTTGTATTACAGAATAATTACATTCAAATTTAGAGTACTTGCAGAAGAATCTACAGGGAAATCTGGCCATAAAACTCTCACTTTAACCTAGAATAGAATGAAGGCCAAAGTTGTCCCCAAGAATTAAAGCTAAGGAAAAATAAATTGCATAATTATTGTTTTTTATTTGAATGTTTATACTATTACTTTGTAAAAAGTTGATTTCAGAAATTAATTCTTTAAAAATATTTTGGTTCCCGAGTTCTTTTCTATCAACGGAGTTAAATAACAAGTGCAAGAAATATAAATTTAAAGAAGAACTAAACTCTGAAGGAAAACATGAGCCAAATTAAATATACATGACTCCTATTTTTATTTTACCAACATGAGATCCTAACACATTATTTTTTTCGTAGTCAACAAAACATAAAAAGAATGGTATTACTAGTCTATTAGGATATTTACATTTTTCTTTTCAATTCTTAAAAATATTTTAGAACAGTTCTTAATACATTAGGTTGTTCAAAAAATGCTTTAAAAACTATTTTTAATAGAATAAAATATGCATTTATTTTAATAGTATCAACCTCTGTAATTTAGTTTCTAATTACATTTCGTATTCTATATCCTACAAAAATTTCAATTGGTTGAATATAAACTCCTAATTGTTCTATTTTAATAAAAATAAATATTAAGTTCAAAGATTTTTAAAATGATTTTTTACATCAAACATGGCTTTAATTTTGAAAATTGTATTTGAATCATTATTTTTAAGTTTTAAATTATCTAAAACTTCATTTTGCAGAACTTACATAGAATTTTAATTCATTAAGTTTACATCATTAATTAAATTTTGCATTTTACTTCTTAGAATTACAACTTCATTATATATTGTATGTAACTGGTTAAATTCAACACAATTAATATGAAAAATGTTTTCGAAATGAATTAAAAGTTCTAAGACATTTATATTCTAAACACTTGAATTCAGTTATTTTATTAAATGAATGATATAATGTAATATGCCTAAGTAAATGTAATTGAATGATTATACTTTCTAAACATATAAAACAAAAGGCATTTTATTAGTCATTTAAGAGTTAAACAAATTAAATTAAAACAACTTGTATATGAACAAAAAAAAAAAAAAAAAAAAAAAAAAAAAAAATACCTATATATAAATAATAACTTATTTAAACATTAATTTGAAAATTATTCTTTTTAACAATTATTGAGATCATGTATAATATTATTTACATTTTGATTAATAGGACTTATAAAATTTAGTTTCTATATTATAAAAGTATTTTTGAATAAAATACCAAACTTGTGCTGAATCTTGTGAGTAATTTAGACTAAGAGCAAAAAATGATTTAAAACATATATCAAAAGCTTTCAATGCACTTTCTACCTTATAAAAATGGTTATTAATAATTACATAAAAAGCAGATAATATATCATATTCGGATTCTGAATCATTTACAAAAATCATATATGGCTGAAGAGTTTGTTCCAATCGAAGGGCTTTTCTTGACTTTTCTTCATTTACTTCTTTAACTTGATTTGTACTCTGTAAAATAATAATTAGATAATTAATTTCATCCATTACTTTAAAATATAATAAATAAGTTCTTACATTCACATAGTATATAAATGACTGCTCGAGTTTCAATTTTGATGGTCTCCATATGTTTTTTTTAAACTTCCTGTACTGCTACGTTTCGATTAAACAATCAGCTTAAATATTTCAATGAGCACTTTTAAAGTTGAAATATTATCATATTCTGTAATTAAAATAAAAGAATCATTAAATTAATCTTCTTCTTCTTTTACTTCTTTCCCAACTATTCAGGGTCTGCACTTTGACTTCAACTTAACCTCCCGCATTCTCTTCACTTATACCAGCCCTCTCTATATCGCTCTCACCTCCATCACATCTAATTGTCAATTTTTCGGTCTTATTCTTTTTCTCCATTATTGAATATAAATTTTCTTTACTAATTTTACTTATAATAAACCGTGTAAGACTTACCAGGCACAGTAGGTTGCAAAATTTTATTAACTAAATGGTCAATTCCTTTGAAATTATTTTTTGTGTACACTGAGAGTTTTTGTTGGAATAAATTAATTAAATTTTGTAAAAAAAAAAATTAGTAATTCTGTTTTTGAATACAGCAGATAAAATATATTTCTATCTGTAATACACGTACCATTATTACTAATTTTTTATTATATACTAACCAAATCAAAGTCCAGTGCACTTTTAATCGCAAGTAAATCACTAAAATATGAATAATGTTGTTCCTTGTCATTTAAGGATGTGTAACCGAAATTAAATGTATCAATCCATTTTTCTACCTCTAAATTCCACAGTGCTATATTCTTTTTCAATCATAATATATTTTCTTCATTAAATCCTTTGAACATAAATAAAATATAAATTTCAAGTTAATTATAACAAACAATTAAACATATTCACAGATAGGTATTATTATTTTATATGTATTGTATAGGTTTATATTTATTATTTATAGATAATATATATTTTAATAATAGTTAAAGATAGAGGTTCTAACTAATAAAATGTCAGATATGAAGCTACATGAAGAAATAGGTATATAATAAGGTACATACAATTATTTTAAATGTATTATGTATAGTGAAAATAAAACATATTACCTTCTTTATCTTCATTTATAGAGACTAAAATATTATTATTTTTCAACTTATTCATTCTTTTTTTATTATATTTTATTTCTCTATGCATATTACAATATTTGTATATTACTCTACCAAATTCTATCTTTCTAGGAATATAATATGTTTGTTTATTTTCTTTGGGAAATTTATCAACAATATCTTGAGAAACTTTCATTAATTGTGGAGTAGATATTTTTTATTGGAAAACATCTTTATTTATATGGCTAATTATTAGACGACACATGACCATTCAATTCTTTATGGGTGTCATAATAACTCATAATTATTTAGTCACCATGGTAACTCAAAATAATATTTTTCAGCGATACCATATTTTTTTCCTAATTAATAAAAAAATATATATATTTTTAGGCAATTACAAAGTAAAAATTACTTTTAATTCTCAAAAGTTTTTACAGTTAAAAATCTAAAAAATATAAATATAAGATAAAAAAAATGTTTTTATATACTTAGGCACTAATATACACCTATTACGTCTTTTTGAATTTTATTTTTAAACAATAGCTACTGAGTTTTTTTTATATTTATACCTTATATCTACCTATCCAATACTAAATTTAAGGCATATAAGTTATGTATTTGTCAACAGATAAAAATATCCAAAATATGAGAAAATATTTAATAGACAATTAATTATTATCATTAGGTACCTATTCTATTATGTACAATTTGATCATTAGAAGTATTATTAATTGACATTTCAGCTCTATTTGCAATATAAATTTGATTGATTTGATTAAGGACTAAATTATCACAGTTAGTTATATTCTTCATATATAATCCAAATACATCTGAATCCGAAGTTTTGTGATTTTTCGAAGTACTTGGCATGTCAGAAACTTGTGAGGAAATAGGTACTTGATCTACTAACATTATGTAATAGTAACTATAGGTAGGTAATTAAAAATCCACAAAATGGACATACAAATATAAATGTTTGTAATGACATAGGTTATTTTGGAATAAATTATAACATACCTATTGAATAATCTTCAAATTCATTATTACTTAAAACGTGTTGTACCTATGATAGGTTACCATCAGCAAATACATTATATTCCTTAATACTCGTGATATTTGTTGTAGCCTATTTGAAACAATATATTTTAGTCATTTAAAATTCATTTATAAAATTACCGTGAGTCAACATTTACAACAAAAAAAAAAAATTAAATAAAATAAAAATTACCTAATATGAAACAATTTTGGTCATGTTAATGCAGAACTACAAAACAGAACTTCCTACACTTAATATTGATAAATTGAAGTAATCAACATTTTAAATATTAATAAATATTTGGTATAAAAGGTAGGTATATAATTTTTTAATAACAAGTCCCTATATAAGTAAGTAGGTACCTATGTGACATAACAATCAACATATATAATATGTAGGTATACTTATACATACCTATATGTGTATACCTATGCCATTAAGATAGGACAAAATTCTCCTGGGTCATATAACACATTGAACAAAATCTGCACATCACTTGTATAAACTATAAAGAAAAAACATACAAGACATAGGTACCTTAATTATACATATTACCCATTTTATATACCTAGTATACGCTCATCGCCAGTCATACCCAAATATCGTTCATTGTCACTAATATAATATATAGGAAGTATCTACCTATATTTTTGGGGATTTTGTCTGTTTACCATACCTAACTATACCTATCATTAGATATCATCAGATGCTAACCCAAAACCATAGTATTACAAATAACAAATTCAATGTGGGATAAACAAGAAAATTGTCAGTTTAAACCGGTGTAAATTTTCCTTTAAAAATAAAAGAGGTGTATAATATGTGAATGGAATCACTCTTTTTGCACCACATTATTTTTGACATGGTGCAATCATCCCAATGCATTCATTACTCCTATCTTTTGTCTAGATTATCACACACTTCCTCCACCATCAATTATTAATCCTTTTTTTTTGTAACCGATGCAATCTAGAAAAATAATCGGAATCGCTATACGCGTAACACGAATTTATTGATACACATTTTGTACTTAGTAGTATTAACTATAAACACCAAGTACCTATATTATGGTTGGTTCACTACAGTACTTACCTACCAAAGTATTACGGTATTAAAATGAAATTTTACTTACCTACCTACTTCAAATGATGATTTTTTTTCTTTTACAACTAATTTTTTTCCACATTTTTGACGAAGTCTAACATTATTTAGAATTAATTCTTTAAGGAGATATTCAGTTAAATTTATAAAGGCATATTCATCAATGAATTGATCTGTAAAATATGAAGTTCCTAGATTGAATGTTTGTTTTATTTTAGAATTTAGGTTGTAATAACTTACTTTGGAAGTCACTATAATTAGGTATGCCTTCAGCAACATTTAACTCTTTCAAAATATTCAAAACGAAAATATCTGCCATACCTAGTAATAATTAATTGCAAAACTTTCGAATAATTTTTAAAACAACGTAAGACATAATAAATAATTAGATAGGTAATTGCAGGTAGAAACTGTAATAGGTAAAAATATTTTATACTAGTCGATGGTGACGGTGAAAAACTCGAGTGAAGAATGCCTGAAATGCAAAACGCGTTGTCAAGAAATCTCGACAAAAATATACAATCGCATCCCCATACCCGAAGACTTGGACAGTGCGACGCGCGGATTACAGCGCTCGACAAAATTTTGGGGAAATACGTGTTAATATTGGTAAACAAAATAAAAACACACACAAATCCACAATAATCTG
This sequence comes from Pemphigus obesinymphae, assembly GCA_025469235.1. Classification (NCBI taxonomy): domain Eukaryota; kingdom Metazoa; phylum Arthropoda; class Insecta; order Hemiptera; family Aphididae; genus Pemphigus; species Pemphigus obesinymphae. Next base: position 27,262 of record JAIPRL010003717.1, on the reverse strand, counting down.
TATTCTGTGATAATACCACCAAACCGCTGATATTACATGTAAATATTGTAAATAAATAATGTACACCCGACTTGTCAATATAGATGATAATACTATTATAGTAAATCACAACGTTATTTTATGTTCAGCGGAACATATTATTATGGTTAATGTATAGACAAGATTAAGAAACCGTTATTTTGTGTTGTCCTAAACAAAAAATAATTGGTACAAGAGTAAATTAACAATATATTTTATATTAATATTCCTAATTTAATTGTTTTGTTGGATTAAATGCATATTATATTGTGGCCCAACCTATATATTTCCAACAAATATACACTAGGCATAGTTAAATTTTTTTTTTCCGTGAGATATCTCCACTTTTGGACGGAATTAGGACTTTTTACATAGGTAATAAAATAATGGATGAAAATTTCTATAAGAGGATGCAACAACCAGACATTTCCGATCATTTAATAAATAACTATAGATCAAAAATTAATTTGACTGATTTTTATTTTGGCGCAACAATATTCCACACAAATTGTAATTTTTTTACACGCTGTAATATTTCCTCTAACATGCTCATGTAAGAATGTTGTCTCGTTTTGCAATGAAAGTACCCGACTGTTTTTGAAAAATGTTGGACAAATTGAGGGTAAGAACGTACCATACATTTTTCAACTTTTGAAAATATTTTTCGGGTTGATAAATCCAAAACTAAGGTTTGATATTTTACATTATTATTTAATTACATTTAATTAAATTAATTGTAGGGCCAATTTTCACCTATAGTGATTTGATTATGTTTTAAAACCGTTTTTACTTTACCCTAAAAAATTAGAAAAAGTGGAAATGTCTGGTTATTGCACTGAACCCTTTAATTCGCCCTTAACCATTTTCAGTGGCGTAACTAGGATTTATTTTCGGGAGGGGTTATTTAAGCTATAAATTATAGTGGTAAACTAGTCTATAGTCACATTTTTAAATTATAGGTACTTACTCAAAATATGTGTATCGTATATCAAAATAATATTTTTGGAGTGGTCGCAAGCCCATATTTAGGGAGAGGGGGCATGGAAAAGTAATACCTAGTGGTTGATCCAAAACAATATAACAACCTTTTTTTCATAAAATTGTATTTTTCAGGTAGGTACGATTTATTTAATATATTTATGTACGATATTATAATGTTTGATATATTAAATTACTTTTTTTCCGACTGAAATATGTTGCATAAATACGGGTATCTGTGATAGTATAATCATATCATGTTAACCCGAGCTGTAAAAACATTTTTCAAAATTAATTTAAAAAAATATATAACATATAACAACTAAAATCATACAAATTATCACGAAAAGGGAAAAATTATTTTAAAATGCATATCATAAATATTAAAAATGCAAAATTAATGATTCAAAATAATAGACTTTAATATCTGATTCGAACTTTGTATCAAAAAAAGCTGTTTAACAACAAGTAATAAAAATGCATTTGCTACAAATTCGCCATAAGAATTTTCATATTAAAATATAATTAATAGAATTTCAAGATAAATTTATTGTTGTTACAATATTTGTAGGACCAAATAAGATTTAATAATCGTTATTATTAATCGTTATAATAATATCATTGTACGGTACAATTTGTACCTATATACATTACAAACACCAATAGTTAAAAATTTTTTTTTAGAACGGTTATAATTCCCAAACCTTACCCCTGGTTGTACTCAGTGGCGGCGCCAAGTTATTTTTCTAGGGCGGGCCAAAGGGAGGCCCGACATAATATATTAGGGTAGGCACAGATTCAGTCACAATTAGGGGGGGTGAGGCACAGTGGCGCCCATGATCTGGACTCCCCCAACCTTGAGCTCTCCATATATAAATACGGTACCTTTGTAATAAAATTCCAATATCCCGTCCATTCTTGATTACACTAACTCCACCTCCACCAAACTCAAACAGTTGATTTCATCGTCCCCCTTTCCATACATCGCGTCTATCTCAACCCGCCCTGGCCTACTCAACGGCCACAAAAGAAACCGTCCTCTCAACTTTTAAATAAACTAAAACAATCCAATTCACCCTCTCACCACCTCACAACTCCAGATACATCCAACCCTCTGGTAGAAGCAAAAGCTTGAGACAGAGTACCCCCCCCCCCACAAAGCAAGTCATAAAATTTGTTTATTTGTTTAAAAGGTCTTTAATTCTGGTTGCTGCGCCATTGAGTCTCACTGACCATAAGTTTCGGTGAGGGGGTGAGGTTAGTTATTTAGAGGTAGGTACTAATTTAAAAATAAATGAATAAATTTTAATTAAGTATTTAAGTGTAATAAATAAAGTAACAACTAATACATTTTCTTAATTTATAAGCAATATATAGGTAATATTATAAATTTAACATATACACCTATCTAAACCATATATGTATATAAACATAAGCCAGACCCTACCATTACACATCTTATGTTTTTAAAACTATTTACGTAATAATATTTGAAAATTCGAATTCAAACTTTTGAGTTAAATCAAAATTTCAAGGCAGACCAAACGAACGGGCCATATAGGTTTTAAAGGGGGATCAAAGCCCCCTCGGACCCACCTTTGGCTCCGCCACTGTCCCCCCTTTTTTTTTATCAATGTACAACACGTAGCCGATAAGCAGTTACCTATATAATATCATGATAATATCCTACTGGGTTTTTTTTTTAATCATATATTATTTTTAAACGTCAACCCCTAGCTATTTCGAATTCTTAAATGGAATAATAAAAAATTAAAATATATATGTCCTAACATATTTTGGATAAATAGAGTTTAGTAAATATAAAATATATTTAAAGTTTAGATAAGAGCAGAATATGGACCTAGTGCATATTATAATACACCTTGAAATTTTACCTCAATATAATATAATATATACCTGCTCCGTAGGTATTCCTCTAAATCGTGAGTGCTTATGAATAATAAACCGTTTGCACAATATTTTTCATCTATAGGTAAGAACCTATACCGAAATGTCCGGCAAAATATTTGCGTCCGAATTTGAAATCAAAATGAGTTTTCGATTTTTACTCAAAAAATCAAACATAAACCAAGTTATTTCATTGTAATAAAAAAATAACGTAATACCCATATACCATACCTATTTTGAATATATATGTTTTAAATACATGAACTTCAAATTGACTGTTTACCTAGGTAAGTACATTAAAAAAAAAAATAATTTTAATTTTAGAAAACGAGTGATGCACATGTTAAATGGTACATGCTATATATAATAAATGATGTTACTACCTATATCAAGAATATTATTATTCTATACTCGTATGTATATCTTATTACTCGACATTTTTCCGCGTGTAGGTATCTCCTACACATTTTTGGATTTTATCATTGATTAGTTGTTTATTATTCATTGTGTTGTATATATAGGTACGCCAAGCGCACGTAACTTTATAGGAAGAGTAAACACATATTTACAATTTTGTATTTAAATATTTTATTATAAACGTACACGTTCGAATGCCAACTGTAATAATTTACCATTATGCTAACTATATACTAAAGCAATAGGTATAATAATACATATTATAGAATATATTTTAGTGATATTATATGATTATGGAGATTGGAAGGACTGCAGAGTACCACCCTACTTACATTTTTCTTTTTTTCATTTAATATTGAATTATGCCCCAACAATTCTTATATAGACCAATCAATCGATATTGTGAACATACTGTGCATATATAGCAGTATTGATATCTACATATTTTTATAGGGGTAAACTGGTGGTTGAGAGGAAGCAGTATTGTTCCATCTGGTAAAATTTTAAAGAGCTATATCATATCCTCTTGATATTTTTAAAATGCATATATTGTTTTATATAATATATATATATATATATATGTAGCTGTAGCAATTACATATAGGTATTTGATATTTAATCTGTAAAGACATTTGCAATATTTAATTTGAAAAACAATTTTGAAGAGCGAAATTCTGTTAGTGATATTTCCAAATTTATACGATTATTTATATAATTTTCAATTATTTTCGGTAGTTGTCATTCAAGCTTTAGAAAACTAGATACTGGGGAAATCGAAAAATAATCTATTTAAAGTGCCAAATAAAATTAATTTTTACTAGTAAACTCCCCGAAACTCCTATTCGAGTAGGTACTCGACTCGTATCAGAAAAAGTGTAGATATACGCATATATATTCCTATATATAGATATAAAAAAATTAAATATTATTATGAAATTCCGAAAGTTGTAGGTAATAAGTTTTAGTTTTATCACGTCAATATTATGATATAGTAAATATTTGGTGCACATTTAAAGTCTTTGACATTATTATTTTCCGATTTATAATAATTTTCGATAGTTTTTTTTAAGCTTTAGATAATTATTGGAAAAGTCGAAAAATGACTCTCTAAAGTAGCAACTAAACTAAACGTTTTATTAAAGAAGAAAAAAATCGCGTTTCCCAAAAACTCCTTCCAATAATAATAAAAATAAATATTATTGGAAAACCTAGAGATTCCTCTCTCCGCTCAGAATCTATATAATTAATAGGTAATATAATATTTAATGTATTTTAATATGTAAAAAAATATTACTTATTTTATTGAGTTTTTATATGAAATGTTTTTAGATTATTAAGTTGCTTATTTTGTATAGGTACCAAATTTAAAAGTTATTTACTTTTATATAGGTACCTATCTATTTGATGTTTGTATACAATTTGAAGATATTATGTTTCTTCATAATGTAAATAGTTATAGAGATAATATAGTTAAATAGAGACATTTTTACTTTATGCACATATAGTCAGAATTTCATGGGATCGGGGTTGAAAAAAATGACCATTGCCTCTCTTTTGATATAAATATTATCCCAAGTAATGCGTATGTATTTTTTTTTTTTTTGAATAAAACATAAATGAAAATTAATACAATTAATCTGATTGCGTCTTTTGAATATGACACATGATGCATGTATTCGTATTTCGCATACATATAGGTATAGTTACCTACTACAATATACTATCATAATATTAAATAAGTTACGTATACTTTTCTATATTTTTAGATTCCGAGCGGAGCGACGAATGTATTGATTTTATAATTATGTTTATTTTTTTATTTATCTAGATCATTTTTGGGTATAGGAGTCAGTAGAAATTTTGGAGTAGAATATTTGATAGTAAATTTTAATTAGGTATGCTACCTAACGAGCGAAGTGCTTTATTTTTTTACTTTTAAGTACACAATATAAAAAGTTATTAAAATAAAAATAGTATAGTAAATCAGCTAGTGACGAACACATGAAAAAATTATTTTTTAAGTTTATAGTTGTTATTTAAATTAATTATATATAATCAAACTATAGGTGTATATATTATTAATTATTATATATTTTATTGATAGATTTTATAATAAATAATTTATTTGTAAATTGCTGAAGACGGACAATAAATTTTTCAAAATTTAAAAATGTAAATGTATAATATATGTATGTTTAAAAATTATAGGTACCTATACATATTTATATAATTTATTAGGTATACGTATATTATATTATATTTATATATAAATACAACATATTATACTTACCTTAATTTGTGAGTAAAATTAACCATATTTAGTTTTGGTTCAGTTTTTTATCTCACAAGGAATTTTGAAATTACTTAAAAATTTCACAAGCCGAGTTGTCAATTTTCTTATTTTTCTTGAATTTTGGAGGGGTTTGCCCCTGAAATAAATCAAGCATTAAAATAAATAAAATAGTATAATATCTATAAAATACAATATAACTTTATACTTATATTATAAATTTTTATAATATATATGTGATATAGTACTATATTATTATATCACACTTCATTTAATTTAACAGTTCATTGCACACGCGACGACTTGGAAATGCTTTTATTAAAAATATGCTAATATCCGGGAACACCATTGCATGTGCAAAATGTCGAGTTATATATATATATATATATATTGCAGCCATATTATATTAAATAAGAGTATTTTATATTATATGATAAATATATAATACTGCATATATTTAATTGTTATATATACCTATTATATATCAATATATGCAAATACATCATGTGACTTTGAATACAAGATTTTAGTATATTAGAGTAAGTACCTACACTGTAGCATTGAAGGGTTTTAGTAGAGCACTCTAGATATAGTTATATATACAGTTATAGTACCTTAGTTTTAGGCAGGGCTTGAAACCGATATACCTACTTATAATACAAAATTGAAATCGAAATCCTATTTAGGATAGGATAGGTACCTTTATTATTATTATATTAAAAATGTTAATTTAAACTGAAAAAACGTATCTTGTGATTGGATTTATCTAATGAGTTAAGGTCTTGTGCGACTTTATCTTATTCACGTTTCCTATACCAACCATGCCATCTTTAAACACTAAAATATATTTATAATTTAGCAATCATATGGCAGTTACTTTTAATTATACAAACCTATAGACGGCTAAACATTTATATAAATGAGTGCTTAAAGTGTTCTGATGTAATTTTTTAAAATTGATTAAGAACGCGTTTTTAAAATTCAATTTATGGAAATTTTTATGGAATCGTTTTATTTTATGCATAAATAATTATTTTTATCATTATGGATCTATAAATCACGTTTATAGTTTAAAATATTCAAGTTAAGAGGACGTCAAATCAATGATCTTCAATACCTAAGTAGGTATCAGAAACATGTCCAAGAAAAACAAACGAAACTGATTTAGAGTTGTAATACCTATTATAAAATATATAAAGAATAATATTTTGGAGACGATATTTTGGCGTTTTGAAAAATATTATTATAAAAAAGTTTATATTAATAAAACAAAAAAAGGTTTTTTGTACATACAATATTGAACAATATAACTAAAGTACAGATTAACACCGATGAGATCGTTTCAAAAATATTGTCCTTTATTTATTTAATAATAAGTGTATTTCCTTTGAAACCCATTTAAATTGCCTTTTTCGTTTTTCGCGGATGTTTTTGAACAAACTTCGTGATTACATAACTATAACAAGTGATACGGTTATGGGAATATTTTTGCATTACTTTTAAAATGTAGTTTAACATTTTTAATTGTTAAATTTTCATTTTTCAAAAAAGTTCTTAAAAGTTGCCTATATAGAACCCCTTAAAAATGGACACTGGCGTCCTCTTAAAAACATTGATTTTGATAAACTTGTAGGTACCTGTAATAATTATTCTAATGTAGGTACCTATATTATATGAAGTATGCCTCCTCCACATCTTCTTAACTGATCTGACTGGACCTGTAATCGTTAATATAACATAGTCCTCAATTTATAAGTACCTAATAATTGTAAATTAATTTTTAGAATTCATAAGTTCATCAGAATGGAGATGTGACTAAAATTAATAAGAATGAAATCCATATTTATGCTATACATCTACACCTGTTATTGTCACTATTAGTTATATTACAGTATTACACAATGTTTTAAATACAGTTTTGTACATTTGTATAAAGTCTACTGGCCACATATTCAAATTGATATTTAGAAGTAGGTAGGTATTATTTAATTACCGTAACGGCGTAACAACTATATCTTTTTTTATACCGATTTACAAAAATAATTATATTAGGTAGATATGCATTCGATAATTATTAGGTACCTATATTGTTTAAATTTCTCAATTATTATTAAAAAAAAATTCAATAAATTAACATATTTCAAAATATTATGTAGGTATTAAAAAGTGCTCAATTTCTTTAAAAAAAACATCTACAACTGTCTGCAATACATTCTACACTGAACCAAATATCATTGGTAGAATTAACAATATGCAATAATCAAATTTTAACAAACAAATATTGTTGAAATAATACAAATTTTTTTTTTATGTATACCTACCTATATTGTTAAATTAATAAAAAATGTGTTTACAATACCTAACAAATTCATTTTGTTAATTTCATATAATATATAAGTTATAATTTGTAAAATTAATGCAGATTTTATTATTATAATAAAATATATTAGTAAATTAAAAAAATTTTCTATTTTGATTAACAAATGGGCGTTTGTTTTACGAAGAAGAAAGAGGGAAACACAAAATATTTGTTAATTCAAATAAATTTGTATTCAATTATACAATTTTACCAAGACATTGTTAAATGAACAATACGTTTTGTCATTTTACTGTTAAATTAACAAGTATTTTATTTCTAAATCAACAAAAATTTTATTGCATGTATGTTAACAGCCATATTATTAAATTATCATCTATATTTTTATTAAAAGCACAGATATATTTGATTCAGTGTAAAGATTCAATTATTTATAAAGGTAAAATTATTGGAGATCAGATAGGTAGAGTATAAAAACCAAAATAAATAGGTATAGGTACGTATTACATATTGTAAAACGAACAGGTAATATTATTATAAAATAGTATTTATAACACCATCAGTGTTGGACTGGCATTAAAAGGTCCAGTCTGCGATTTTGTCAAAGGGCTCATAGGTCATAACTAATAAAAATTACCAATCATTCCACTTGAGTACGCCATACATTAGAGAGATGGGATATTTAAAAAATAATATAATATAGGATATTTAAAAACATTTTTAAGAAAAAAAATATCTAACAATTTAAAATATTTAAGTACATTTTAAAAGTAATTTAAAAATAGTTTTATGCGAGTACCACTGTTTATTGTTAAGGATGAATAAAATATAAATATTTATGAGATAGTTTTTAGATGTACAAAGAATTTGCTCAATATCTCAGGACACATATGCCATATCTGGGATGATTTACAATTTTGTATAATTTTACTTATTTTTTAATACCTATCATATTTTTATGCATCAAAAACAGTTTTTTTTTTTAATTGGGCAATATATTATATTACGCAGATATATACTATTCATGACATCCTTTAAAAAATGTATATTGGACATTCCATCACTACCACAAACTACAAAAAGTTTTCCTTTATTGATAAAATATAAAACAAAGGAATTTCAAAGTAAGACCTTTATTTCAAAATTTTAATCATAATAGAATAAATATAGTCTATATTCTGTATTAATAATAACAATAGGAAAGAACACTATACTAAAATTTAATATAAAATCATAACAAAATATTCAAACAAAAAAATGCTAATTAAAGTTACAAAATATAAGTAAAAATTTCATACATAAAAAACTGTACTTTGGAAGTAAGTCTTCTGTATATTATTTTCTTCAAGTGGTCTTCAAGTTAAACACTGAAAAAAAAAAAACCACATTAACTAAATTTAAAAATATCTATTTTTATAAAACTTTCAGTGTACATAGGATACCAGTAAATTCTAAACATTTTGATACCACTATAAAGATACAGCATCCCTTGCCTTAAAGCCATGGTCATATGGTGATAGTTGCTGTCACGTTGGTATCATCATGTGAACTGGGCAATAGTGGCACTATAGCATTATTGTAATAGCAACAGCTATTTTTTTATGTTAACAATCAGAGTATAATCATAGGTTAAGTTTATTTACGATAGTTTCGATACATTTTTCTTACTAATAAAAAGTATCTTGTATGGTTATTGATAATAATTAATTTATATTGAAAATAGACTGTAGGTACAAAACTATGTATAAAAGGGCACATTTAGAAACATGTCACTTTTTATATACAAATTTCAGGTTTGAAGACTCTGGCCAGTTTTAAGATTTTTTTGAACAGCGATTGATTGAGTCATCTGATAAATATATTTTCTTATTTATTTTTAAAATTGATAGTTAATAATTAGTTATTATACCGGTTAGAGTGAAGTTCACATATACTAATATTTATTTGCAAACGCACATATACATACATTTTCATATAATTTATAAATGTCCTCCTTAAAATTAGCCCGCAGAGCCGCCTTAATTTTTATGATGATAAGTTATATTAAATTATTTATTAATTTAATTAATTGTGACAGATAAAAATACTATTAAAAATAATGTTAATTTTATTAATAAATATTATATAAATTTACCCTAGGTATAATTGTGTATTAAAAGATGAATAATTATCAGTTTCATCAGCATCAAATAATTCAACAACTTGAATGCCATCACTATTAGTCGTTACAACATTAATGTTTAAGTATTTATCAATAACCAATTCTTGCAATGCTTTACGTAGACTTTTTGTAAAATTTTCTGGCGGGAATAAGTGAAAGGAAACTTTCAAGGCCTATAAAATCATAACATGAAAATATCAATTTAAAGACTTTAATAAATAAATTAAATATCTATAAGGAATTATTAAGTATACTATAATTATAATATTAATGATTAATTATTAATAATTAGGTAAAAGTTACCTGTGGGCCAATAGTAGCTAACAACAAATCAAGTGATTGAAGGTCAATACATTTATCTTGGTCAATTAAACCATAGTTGCCATAATCAATGAAGTATACATTTAACTAAAAAAAAAAAAAAATATATATATATATATATTTAAAAATACAAATCAATAATAGTGACCACTGTTACTAACTTTTCGATCAGTAAGTATAAAATCGTTGATTATTGCCCTGCACCATATCCCAAGTTCTTCACATTTAACAAGATATAATTTATGAAGTGATATACTTGTTTTAGAATATAGTTGATTCAAAGGACGAGAAACAGAAATTGAATCAAATATAGATTCCATAATTAGCAATGTCTCATTTGGAGCATGTATATACAAATAACCATCAGCAACAAAAGAGAGAGTAGCTCTTTTACATGTATCATCAATCTAAAAATAAATATCTAATCAAATTTCTAATTTTATAAATAAAGCGCAGATTTTAATGCAAAATACATTTTTTAGTGGATGGTATAGGGTAATGCTTCCCAAATACAAAATTTGATTCATACATTAAATAATTTAAAAATGAAACTTTTATTTTGTATATTTTTTTTTCAACATATTGGGGTTTTAGACATTTTTGGGGCAGTTTTTTTTTGTATATAAATTCTATGCTTGGAGTATGAATAAATTACATACAATTTAGTGTAAAAGGTTTTACAAATATTCATCTTGTTTCGTTAATTAGTCATTTTTAGTACTAGCGTAATTCTCAAATTTTTGATGATATCAAAAATATTCCCGATATCGATAATACAGAGGTATAATATAATCATATATAACTTTGATAAGGTTATGTATGATACAGTGTAAATATGTAAATACGCAATAACGACAAATGACTAATATAAATCTAATTTTAATTTTTTTTTTTTTTTTTTAATATATAAAACTGCTCAGAATTGTTTTTTGTTGAATTTAAATACATTTTTGGGGTATTTTTTAATATTGTAGTAATTTTAGTTTCACGTCTATAGTTTATCTGCTTGTAGCGAGTCATTTTATATGTAATAATCATCAGAGTGAAGCTGCCCAACCAATAACAAAAATTGGGAATTTCTTGTCCCAATCTCCTGTAAAACACTGGACTCATAAAAATGAAAAAAAATACTTCAAAATCGATATTCTATGATGTTGTACATTGTAAAAGAAGAAACTTGTTGTCAGCAAGAACTTCTCAGCTTTATCACGATAATGCACCAGCCCCCCAAATTCCTCATACTTTATTCAAATTTTCTTAGTCTTGAATACAATTTCAATACAGAAATTGACCGCTTTTAAATAATTAAACATTATTTTGGCTACTGAAAAATAAATTGCCATTATAATACCATTACCAATATCAAAAAGTTGTAAATGGTTTTCCAGTAATCACAAGGCATGAAGCTGTGACACAAAAATAAAAATTATTTTGTGTAATTTTAATATTTAAAAAAGCCAAGCTAGGGATGTGCAATTAATAGATTATTTTATGACAATTTGAAAAATCAATTAATCTGATTTAAAAATAATAATTTTATAAAACAATATTATAATATTTGTGAATATAAATTAATACCGATAGTGTGTTGGCCTGAAAACGTGTACTAATTTGGTTTTATTGACTAATATACTCATAATTTTTAAAATATTTTATCGATTAAATATTTTAATATATACAACAAAATGTTAAAATACTTCATTAAAATTGGTTTTTTCTATTATAGCATCCAGAATCATTGAATTCATATTACATTCTCCGTTGTACAGTGTAACCAATGGAATATCACCTTCTATAATGTCAGGTATAACAGTAAATTCTTTATTAAGTAATAATTCATGAAACAAATCATGTGCTACTTGAAAATAAGGTGCAAAAAACAAAGACGTCAAAGAACATTTGATAGCCTGTAAATATATATAGTAATACAATAAATATTAATTTGGAATAATTGGTAATAAACAATATTATTTTACTTGTGAAGGGACATTCAGGAACTTTTGAGGCAAAAACCTTACTTCACTTTTAGGAACAAACCATTCTATACCCAAATCAATACAAATACCAGTGATATCATTATTTTCAATTTTCGTTATTTGAAATCTATACCATTCATTTTCTATTTGAACGACATATACATCAAATAATTCAACGTTATACATTTTGTGATAATGTTTGGATTCGTTTAACATATTCATTTGTTTAAATAATGTGTCATAATCATTCTATAAAAAATGTAGTTTGGGGATTACTTATTCAAATATATAGACGAACAAAAAAAAAAAAAAAAAAATATATATATATGTAATATAATATGTATAAATACATTTATGCTATTATGAATAAAGAGAATCCAAAATAAATTGTCATTATCAAAATTGACCACTCTTATTCTCCTTTCTGTTTTATCAACAAACTTCATAAGAGGAAGATTTTCGTACATTTTCACCATGGATGCATTTAATAATTCATCATCTTTTTTTTTATCGGCCTTAAAAATTAAAATATATAATATAAAATTATATAAAATATTTAAATTTTCCTGAACATACAAATGAAGTATAGTATAAAATAGATTTGTTCTGTTTAGGTAAATCTTCAATCACAATATTTGTTGTTAACATGTTAAGACGAATTAACCAGTTTTCAGGTAATCTTTCACTATATACTTTTTTATAGATACCTTCCACCTTATCACAGAACAGACCAGCATAATTTTTCTGTAACTCCTGTAAATATTATTAATTATAAACTAATTATAAATATTACAATTGAAAATTAAAATCATACCTTTTCTAATCTACCAGCAACAACATTTATATCTTGGGTAACTGGTATATTTATATAACTGTGAACTTTTTTCAGTACATCTAATGCATTACGTGCAGCAACTTGTTTAGCAATGTCAGGAAGGGAATATTTTTCAGGAAATGAACTTGCAACATATGTATTAACGAGCTATAATCCAAAAATGATTCTTTAGGTACTTTCAAAATAAAATATAAGTACCAAATTTATTAGTTGGTACTTTATTTTTTGATCCAGCCAGATTTTAAAATTACATCAAACATAATATAATATTGATGTGATAAAAATTTGAAAAATGTAAGCAATTTTGAATTTCTTTTTATTCATGTATCTAACTTAATCTAATGTATACACTTTTTTTGAGTAGAAGAAGTAAGTTGGAATTATCACGCAGAGCTTTTTAATAGGAAAATTTATTCTATACTCCATCATTCAAGCGGGGGATTGATTTTCGTTGAGTTTTGGCTAGACCGCTTCATCGTCGAATCAGTTATCTTTGACGTCTGTTGGTAGAGGACGACACAGTTCATTCTCAGCAAAAAAAATTCTTTGTATAAACATATGAAATTGTGCGCTAAGCAACTGTTGTAATAATAATAGAGATGGTCCCGAGCTCAGAATACTGCATTATGTCGAGTGTGCACAGGACGACACTACCACAGCCACTGCTGTAGTTGCCGCATGAGGTTACCCTTATTTGGGATAGAGTATAGTTTGTAATATTAAGATTTTTTCAGTAGTTTTCTTATGTAAAGGAAAATTGTTATAAAACGGAAAATGCTATTATTTTTTATTAATCATTTTTCAAACAATGGATAAACTATATTTGGATTGCTCTTTCTTTTAAATTAGACCTTAAATATACTAAATAATAAGCAATACTTCTACGGCTCTACTATATAAATTACAATTTTAAGCAACTTTTTTAATGTAAATTTGTTAATAGTATTATATTTATATATTATTATTAAATTTAATTTGAATATAAAATTATTAGAAATTTAGAAAATAAAATATAATATAAATGATAAATAGTGAAAGCAAAGATAATTATAACAAAATTAATGCATAATACCTAAGATAAACCCTAAACTAAATTTGTTGAATTGTAGTGAATCACTAATTCAGAGATCCCAAATTACACTACCATATACTAAAACAGGACCAATTAGGGCACAATAAAGTACTTTTATTGTAATATGAGATTTAAAATGAATGGCTAATCTCATCATGAAATACAATACCTTTATAATAAATCATCTTAATGTGAGGCTTTGGAGTAAGAGAACGGTTTAATTTGTAATCTAGATCTATTTTGCATCCATTTGAACGTGAGATATTATAATCAAATAGTGTATTAGAAAAGTTAAGCAGAAAACAGAACCTAGAGAAAGACATGTCATGACACTTATCTATGTTTAAAGAAGACTTTTTATCGAACTTGGACTATTCCTTAAAATTTTATAAAATTTCTTGAAGGTTCAAAATAGTTTTCGATAGAATCAATTATCATACGTAACTTTATATTACCTGCAAAGCAGAGAAGACAATTATGGTACAATTCATTATATAGAGTCTAGAAGAAGAGACAAGTTGTTTCCTTGTGGTACATGTGAAGAAGCCCCAATATTAAATTAGATTTAATACCATGTATTTTAACTCGCCAAGTTATTTTCTCATTTGAAAATATTAGGATCTTTTTTTAAATGTATATTTTACAACACCTACTTATGAAAGCATCAAAAACAAAATTATTAAAATATTAATATAAAGTTACAAGTGACTGTAGAATGACTAGGACAAAATCCATGTTCTGCCTTCATAATAACCTATTAGTATTTAATTAATATTAACATATTAGCCAAAGGTTGAATGCCAGTTAGCACCAATAATATAAATAGTTTTGAAATGTGGGATTGAATGAATATAGTCTATATAATTGGAGACAACATTGGGATTACCTGATTAGAGAACAGGTTTGATTGAACTCAGTTATAACATAAATGGGAATATTCCCTCATAAAGAGAATTCTTAAAAAGGACCCACCCACAAAGGATACGATATTGCTGAACGGAAATGAAACAAAAACTCATCCGAAAGATCATCAGGACCAACTGAGTGAACACTGTGTAAAGTAGTAAGGCTGTGGAACACAGAAAACATTTGTTTGGGAGGTCAAAATTGCAAAAACACACCATGAGTAAAACTATCTGTAAGCATTGTAGGACTAGAATAGAGATGAAATAGGAAGAGAACATAATAGCAGCTTCCCGATCTATATATTCCACATATAATGGAAATATTATTATATATATATTCCACAATACAAGTGATTACACACTTCAGTCTTATTCAGTTTTTTGTTAATACTTTTTCATTCTCCTTAGTTAATTGTCACCACCACATTGTCCAGTTGTCACTACCATGGTTCGTCATAAATATTTTTCTTTTAGTGCACCCTCTTTTTCCTACATCAAATTTCCATATCAGTCTGATTCCCCCCCACCCGAGATTACCTTGTTTAACAGTCTTTAAACTGTTTTAAACTCTCTCTTCTCCACATAAAATAATCAATTTAAAAAAAATAAATAATCAGCGAATATATGAGTCGTGTGGGAACCACATAATCGTCAAGAAATCAACGATCATCATGCTCGCCAAGTACACAGATCGTGTGGGACCTGTTTTATAGGTTATACATTGTTCTTTCTTATCAAAAAAACTATTCACAATCACTAATTCATTTAAACAGACACAAAATCAAGTACTCTCTCCAATTCAATAACCTCTTCCATCACTGTCCACATGACCATTCATATTCCCTCCCTCCAATCACAATATCTCCAATTCCTGGTATATCTTGCATTACTTCATATATCTCTTGCCAGAATTTTTCCTTTTGATTTTCTTCACATTCTAGCCGTACTTGTGGAGCATATGCACTAATTATATTCAACACCTCATTTTCCAACATTTCTTTCACCATAATTACTATAAAGCATATTTCCTAACCATCTTTACCACACTTTCTTTCATTTTATCATCTACTACTATTCCTATACCATTTCTCGTACTCGTCTTTTTTAAATATATGATTTTATACCCCTCACTGATTATCTTTATCTTCTCTCCTTACCACTTTGTTTCCTGCACACAAAAAATATTCACATTCCCTCTCTTCAGAACTTCTACCAACTCTCGGCTCCTATCTGTTGAATGTTCCTACATTTCACATACCTAATATCAGTACCTATCATGCATAATTATATATATTTATATTATATATTTTAAATAACTTTAATTAAAATAAAAAAAATACTTGTGCAATTTTAAATTTTTAGTATGTATACTAATTGTTTAATTAAAAAAAATATTGTATAATCAATTTAAGAAAAATTTGTGTTTGAAATATTTAATTCATGTGACGGTTGTTAAATTTTGTTGATTGTCCTAAAAATCTCAGAAATTAACCTTTATAACATTAATAATGAGTACTTGTGGATAATTTATATAAATAAAATAAAACCTAAATCCACAAAAATTTACTTTTTATTGTCAGTAAACATGTATTTCAGTAACAATAAAAAGTAAATTTTTGTGGATTTGGGTTTTATTTTATTTATAACCTTATAATAAATAGGTAAAAATCAACATTATAAAAAATAGTCTTCAGGGGTTTATAAAATCCAAGAATCATAAAGAACAAAATAAAATTTGAATCTTTTTTTCTTAAAAAATATTTTATTAAAAGTATTTTAAATCTATTTTCAATTTCTACATAATATACATATATTATACAATGACCTACTTACTTTACTCCTGAGGCACGGACTTGCTAAAGTATTCTTTGTCCCTGAATATTATTTTATCTACTTGGTATATTTAGTACAGAGTAGATACAAAAAATCTTCCTAAAATTATATATAGCATCCCATACCTCTAAAAACAAGTGATTGGAAAGAACGACATTTGTGTGTTCAAGTTTATATTTTATGAATAACATGTGAACATTATTCGTTTCTGTCAAATAGAATGCGAACAACATTCATATTTTTAAGAAATTTGAATGATTTTCAGGTCGTTCAAATTAAATTAAAATATATTGAAATTTTGCTATAAACCTTATTAGATTTAATATAATACGTAAAAGTACATTTTTTTTGGGTTGTTATAAAATTATAACGTTCCGAACACTGCTAAAAATTACATATTTACTATACTTATATTGATTAACTTAAACACATAAATTAAATTTTTTACCTTTATATTAGCATAGTAAGCCAGAACTTTTGATGTAGTTCTACATTGAAAATAATTAATATCAACTTTTCCCAAATTCATTTCATCTGAGTATGCAATTAAGGCTTTTATGTAATCAAAACCATTATATTCTTGGATATTTGGATCAATTATATCAGCCTGAGAATAATAATAAAATTAAAATATTTATTGGATCACTAGATATATATATATACTATGTATATATCATTAGGTATATCATATTATATTTTAAAACATTTTAGATAAAATAATATTTTCATCAAAACACCTCTTTACACCAAAACAACTATTCAGTCGTTTTTAGAAAAAAAAAAAATGCTGCTAATTCACATAATGAAGGGATACTTTCTCAAGTTTTTTTTTGTATTATTTTATTTATTTCCTAATAAATTAATTTTCTAGAGAAATGTTAAACAAATAAATTACCTATATTAATTATTAATAATATAAATAAGAATTTCTGAATAAATTGTTCATTTAATTAAGATATATCAGTACAATTAATAAAATTCATATATTCTATATCAAATAAAAAATAAATAATATAGTCAATAATTTTTGCCTAATAATATTAAATATACTTTGAGATAGAGCTAGGAGAGGTGTCATTTTATACCCTTTCCTATGGTATAGGAATGGGTTTTTTACAAATGGGTTAAGAATTAAACTTTAAAAAAAAAAACATTTTTAAATTTTTTCCAAGAATTGCTAATATAGTCTGGCAAAATATAAAAATGGGTTCTTGTATAAAAAAATTAAAAAAAAAAACCGATTTGATGTTATTATCTTAAATGACACATTATATGCTTTGTTTTCATATCAAAAACATGGTTTTTGAAAATCATTATTATAATATACATATAATATTAAGCATCAATTATATAAAGTAATAAAATCACCCAGCTAAGACTTCTGCATTATTTTTGTATACCAGGAAATTGAATGTTCTATGGATGTCAATAATGGATTTTTTGATAAAAGTAAATCCTGCCATCTTCACTGGAAGAATTTACGTGCTTCCTGAAAATAACGTATCCCGTACAAATGAGGCATTTTTAAACTTACATAAGTAAGTATGAATATGTTCACGTTTAAAGAAAATTTTTTAAAAATGTCTAAGTAAACTTGAATCTTTACCTGATTAAAATGTATTACTGACAAATTGAGCTTCAATTTTAAATTATTTTAACATTAATCCATTATCACCCCATATTTATTTATTGCCAGTCAAGTTCTGAGTTTCAGACCACAAATGTGTACCTACACATATATTTATTTAATACTTTAATTCAAGAACCCACTGTCATCCCATTCTAAAATTCTTGGAAAGAATCTAAATTCTAATGTTAATAACAATAAATTTTATATTATAATAATGATTTTTTAAACAACGTTTTTTGATATGAAAACACAGCATATAATTTAAGATAATACATTAAAAAGGTTTTTTAAAAATATTTTTTATCACATAAGATTACATTGTCATCCCATTTTTATATTTTGCCAGACAATTTACACCTACCTATATTAGCTGTTATTGGAATTAATTTGAAAATTTTAGAAATTGTACTTTTTGAGAAATTAAAAATTAAATTTTGAAAATTATTTTATCTCAAGAAGACGCTATATGTTATTTCTGTCTATCCAACAGGTAAATATAGCAAAATTACACTACGCAGAATTGAAATTTTGATGTTTAGGTTAAATTTAGAATAAAAATACCTATTATAAAATTTAAAGAGAGGAATATTTTCAAGTGAACCACATGGGCTTTTTGTAAAATACAGTCTGACAAAAAAGTTAATGCTATTTAATAATTATTTAAAACTAAAAATACCATAACTTTTTTTCAAACAATATTTTACAAAAAGCCCCAGAGATTCATTGAAATTATTCTTCTTATTAAATTTGATTACAGGTGTTTAAGCTCTAAATCTAACCAAAATGCCATTATTTCAATTCTGCTTTGTATAATTTTACTATATTGCCAATTAGATACCTAGGTAGAGACAGAAAATGCAGGTATAGCATCCTCATCTTAACCCATATAGTATTATATATATATGGAAAGGGTATGAAAAATGCTACACCTCATCCAGCTCTCCCAATTAGGAAAGTTTCTACAGTAATTTAAAATATTTTCATTCGGTTTTTTTTTTTGGCCTTTGTTTGAAAATTTACATAGCTAAAATTTCTAATCGAGTTGGCCTATCTCAATAAAATTTAGTATTATTACATGTCTATATGAATATTACAAATGTGCCAAATTTCAGGAAAATCTGAGATGGTAAGATTTAAATTGGAATAAAACTGTGTTGAGTGCATGGAATACACATAAAATAAACTACAAAAACCACTACACTATTGTTTAACAAGGAACCAACTCTCATCATATATACATTAAAGAGAATTGGACTTAAACAATTACCTTGTGGGAGACCTCGATATGCAATTAGGTGCATAATAAGACCCAAAGGAGAAAAAAAACAATACTAACCCACTCGAAAAAAGTTTAAATAAAAAATTACAAATATTAAAAGGAACTCCTGCTTTACACAATCTGATAGATGTTGGAATATTGAATCGTAAGCATTTTTAATATCAACAAACATAGTACAAAGAAATTCTTTATCACAGAAGGATTAATAAATGGATCAGACTAAAGATGATAAACATTTAATAGTACTACTTCCTCTTTGAAATCCAAATATGTTATGAGGAATTAAATCCTTGGATTCTAGGAAAAAAATGAATTTGTTTTTTAATACGTGTTCTAAAATACTGCAAAAAAAAAAAAAAAAAAACAGATGAAATGGCCATAAGCCGAAAAGAAATAGGGACTGAACTAGCCTTAGGATTAGGTACTATACAAAACTCTTTTCATGAGTTAGGACTAAGTCAATGCTTGAAATATCATTAAGAATTGAAAGAAGATTTAGTGAAGTAAAGCTATATCGGCATGCACTTCAGTAAGAATAGAGAAACCTCATCTAATTCCGTAGCCGGATATTTTGTGCTTTTTATAGCTCATTTCAATTCATTTAACGTAAAAGACTAGTTAAATATTAAAATCCATTTCATAAAAATATCATAGAAAGATGAAACAAAAGATAGTAAAAAATGGCCAACATTATCTGACCGTATTCAATATTTAAACCAAACAGGGAAGAGGAAATAAATTATGAAAATGAAAATCATTTAACTATAGACAAAGCATATAAATATTAGTCATTTTATATTAATAAAATTTTATCCAATTTTAAATCATTAAAATCAACTTTATAACCCCGACTTTTCGACCCTGGGATGGGTTGAACTTAAAATTTAGGTGTCAAACCAAACTTTCAGTTTTAATATTGAATTCTCTTGAAATTCAGTTTGATTTTTCAAACTTTGAACAATTTGACCCACCTTTATTATTAAATGATTAATATAGAGTAGTTAAAAATTTCTGATTGGTTTTACGATGGAGGAAGGGGGTTTATGTACACTACTGTCTTAACTAAACCTTCACACCGTAACTTGAGTTACATTGAAATTTAACTGAACATAACAAACAAAAACTCATTAAAAAAATTTAAAACTCATTTTTATAAAGTTGTAATGTGACTTGCGTTTCAGTCATAAGTAAAAATGCAAAATTAGAATTTACCTTTTAATGTTAAGAGGATGCTATACCCGCATTTTCTGTCTCCGTCCATCTAATTGGCAATATAGCAAAATTGTACAACACAAAATTGAAATTATGGAATTTTGGTTAGATTTAGAGCTTAAACATCTATTATCAAATTTAACGAGAAGAATAATTTCGAGTGAACCTCATGGGCTTTTTGTAAAATATTGTCAGAGAAAAAAGTTATGGCATTTTTAGTTTTTGATATTTTTAAATAGCTTTAAATTTTTCGTCAGACGATATTTTATAAAATGCCCATGAGGTTCACTCGAAAATATGCCTTGCTTTAAATTTTGTAATAGGTGTTTATACTCTAAATTTAATCTAAACGCTAAAATTTCAATTCTGCATAGTGTGATTTTGCTATATTATCCGTTAGATAGACAGAGACAACAAATGCGAGTGTAACATCCTCTTAAGATTTGTTTAAAAAAGTTTTAAAAAGTGAGTTACGACTATTGGGAGTGTCGATTTATATAATAATTTATTATAATATTATTAACGTGTAAACCATAAATTATTAGTATTTAGGCATATAAAATAATATAAAAGTCAGCTGATATAAGACAGTCAGCGTTCACGGTGGTGATGTTCATTAGCAGTTTTAAATTCAATCATGTTGTTACTTAAGTGATTATACTTCATAAATACATCTTCAAATGTACAATGTACATAAACTACATAGGTACCCATAATAATTATTTGTTTTTATAATTAGGTACCTACATGTTTATATCAATTATATATATGAAAAAAAAAAAAATTTTTGGACAATATCTGGTTAGGTATAATAAAGTATTTTTATAGATTCCTTGATTGTTGATATGATCTTTAGTTAGAATAAAAACATTAATGTATAACAATTTTCATTCCTAGTCATTATTTTTTATAAAAATGATCATAAGTAGGTATTAGGTAATATAAATCAAATCTAAATAAATATATAGGTAGGTATCTACATAGGTAACATTATATATAAAATAGTTAATATTTTTTTTCAAAATATTTAGAAGTCATACATTTATGTAATAAATGTTTAAATGGTATGCTCTATTGAAAAATTAATACATTTTTTATTCTCACCCCATAAAATATGGATTGTCATACAAATAGTGTGGGTGTGCAGAAAGAACTTACAAGCACATGGTAAGTTAACGAGTTAAAATATATAGTTTTTGGACTTTCATACAAAATATATAATTCATATAGATAGGTACATACCTACTATTTGTCATAGTTTAATACTTACGGGATCATTAAAAGAAGTGTACTTTGCTTTATGGAAATTACGTTTTAAGTGTTGTTTTATCTTAGTACCCATATTACTAGTATCATTGTCTTGTGGCCAACTTTTATTTCCATTATAAACTGCCATCTAGAAGTATAATGTTAATTAATATAAACAAACAACTACCTAGGTACCTAATAGTATAAAAATGTGCATTTCACTCATCGGATAGGATACGGGAAGTGTATACCTATATTAAATTTCAAAGTAATGGTAAATTCTTGCAATCAATAAAACAAATTTGATTAAAACTTCAGCTTAGGTAATTAAAAAACTAAAAAAATAGGTACCTAACTATGCCATTTTTTTTTATTTCTCCTAAATTTATTAAAGATAATTTTCAGAAAAATTACCACTTCAAAGTACCTACAAACTAGAACCAATTTTCTATCAAAAAATATCTAAATTCCAAAATCCTACCTGATTCCTTTTAAAATGCTACAAGTAATTAGTTGGTATAGGTAGATATTATATTAATTTTAACATTCCCCAACAAACTTCTTTTGTATGTGTTAACAACTACTGGAAAATTTTAAAATATCGTAAAAATTATTGACATTTGAAAATCCAATTTAACAATGGTTATCAAGAGTCAACAACTTTGGACATTATGGCAACATACACAATACAAAACAAAATTAGGTATCTATAGACAAGGTGGCATCCATCAACACAGTTTATACTTTCATTTTTAAGTATAACTTTTTAATTAGTACCTACCTACCTAGTTAACTTTCAGTTGTTCAAAGTATGAGTCCTTAGTATCTTTCCTTTTTTAAAATGTTTCATTAAGAGGAAGCCTTACCTTCCATTTTTACGGATTCCGTACCTACTTATAGAACATATTTAAGAACAATTAAAACAATTAAAAATGTTTAAATACATTTTAAAAGTAATTTATAAATAGACGTATCCAACACTTTTAATTGTTGTGTAATCGCCACATATTTGTCTAAAAATATCTCGAAAATATGTTTATCTACGAAAAAAAAAAATACATTATAAAACGGTTTAAAGTTAAAATACCAATTAAGAAATTTCGGATACGTAAGTTTTTCAAATTGCTAATGCCTAGGATATCGTCTTCATAATATTGTTCTTTATAGGTAATTTTATGATAGGTGTGAAACGAGCTAATCGTGAGCAATCTGCGCGACCAGGTTGCTACGTCGAAGCACATCTATAGAAAGCGAGTGTTTTGCAAACAAACGATTAAAGGAGCACACAACACAAATAAAAAAAATTCTTTAATTTTTTTTTAAATGTTAAATTATTGTAGCTATGGTTATATGAAATGATTTTGTGAAAATACGATGTAAAAAAAAATATTAAGAAATGTAGAATAGCCGCGTGACGTCACTGGGCCGGAGTCATCGTAATTGCCCATCTTATACGTGTAAAAGTTCCTCGCTTCACACAACGATTTATCAACCTAAACATTTTCTTTTTGAAATTTAATTGACGTATAAATGTGTGGTTTTATGTACTTAAGACGATGCAAGAATCAGAATTTCAATATGACGTTTAGTTTTTAAGTGTTAAAAATCTTAAAACAGACATTTTGGTTAAACGGCACGTCATAGCGAGCAGCGGTCGGTGGACCCGTTGTTCGAACGCCACGCGCCGTTTAACCAAAATGTCTCTTTTAAGATTTTTATTTTTTAAAAAACTAAACATCGTATTGCAATTCTGATACTTGCATCGTCTTAAACACATAAAACCACATATTTACATGTAAATTAAATTGCAAAAATAAAATGTTTAGGTTGATAAATCGTTGTGTGAAGCGAGGAACTTTTTTACACATATAAGATAGGCAATTACGATGACTAAGGCCCAGTGACGTCACACGTCTTTTTTCAATTGCTCATAACTTATTGAATGTGAGTAGAAACGTAAAACCTATACCATTATCCTTAGAATTGAACATTGTTTCAAATAAAAAAACTTATTTTTTGGTTGTGTGCTCCTTTAAACGAATTTTTTTTTTACTTAGTACCTACTCGATAGGTATAAGATAAAAATTTTCAAATCAGATTACCAGATGGCCATTATAAGTTTACAAATATTGAAATTAAATTTGACAATGATATAGACATTGTGTTTTGTAACACATCCGCCGGCAGACAGTGTACATTCGTACTTCGTACCTACCATATATTATGATCATACTTACTCGATTAATTTTCTAAAACAATTAATACTTACCTCGCGATAAATCAAATTTCGAACGTTCACAATGTTATTGTAATCGCCGATAAATTAAAAACAACATAAATAATACAATTCAGTGTCATACAAGTAATAAAAGTGAAAACTAAAACAATAGTATTACGGTCGAAATCGTATGAATAAAAATTGTAAACAAGAAATACTAAAGAACGTTAAATGCCGAAAACCGATTTAATGAGTCCTACGACTGTAAAAATCGACTTTCATTATTTAACCACATGTGACTATAGCATAGTAAATGCATGAAAGTCGTAACGACCGCAACGGTTAAAGGTTAGAAAAAAGCGCGACACGGAAATGAGAATTTTACTCTAGAATGGTGTTACCAATGGCGTGAATTTGTTTCCATTTGACAGTGTTGCATTATGCTACTTTAAATTTTATTTTCGCGTTCAATAATATTATTGTAAATTTTCGAACAATGTATTGGATAATATTTCATTCTCAGTTCTCATGACTCGCGGACATTATTTTGTACTCGATTTGTCATTCGTAAAGTAACGCGCCGATAAATTCCAGTGTTTTTAAAATGTAGGTAATGGATTATTATTATTATTATTATTATTATTATTCGTAACCAGTGACTATGTATTTACGAAAACAAAAAAAAAAAAGCCGGTCAGTAGGGTATGAAAGTACCTACCTACTACGATCGTCGGATAGGCGGTATGGTACTTACCTATTTGTGGTAGGTAAATGTATTGAATTTGAAAGCAACGATAAATTTTTTCTTTCAATAAAACGATTCTGATCAGAGCTCTGTGTAATATAGGTACCTATATAAATATTTGTTAAACATTTTAAAATTATCACCATAGTGCTATTTGGTATTTTGGTGTAAATTTCAAGTTTGTGGCATTTTGATTTTTCAATTTATAATAACTTTCGGTGTGTTTTAGTATAGTTATAAATATTATATAGGTATCTGAACCTATATACATACCTAGTCAGTAACTATGACTATTGACTCTACAATATGGCAGGGGCATCCGCAGAAAATTTACTCAATGGGTGTAAAATGCATGTCAACCTCAATACCTACCATTCTAAATATTACTAAAATTTGTTAAAATGGAGTTATCTTAATGGGATTGGAAGTGGCGATTGTCTGTCTTTCTTTATCACACACTAATATTTTATGTCACACACGTAACATAGTGATTTAGAAAATGCGTTACTCTCGCACCCCAATATTTTAATTAAAAAAAAATCATTTTACCATTAATTTCAGAATTTGTACCTTAAAATTTCTCGGAGAAAAATAGATTTTCCGTCGGGTTTTTTTAATAATTATATATAACCAAATATTTATGAATAAATGAATTAATTGTTTAATTTTTATATATTTTTTTGTATATAATTTAATCATATAATACAATAAAACCATTCAAAATAATCACAGTAATACTTATTAATCTTTCTTCTGCTGCTAGATATACGTTTTATGATAATTGTGTAGGTACCTACTGTCTGGGGAGTAGCGAAGTAATTTTTTTTTGTAGGGGGGGGAGTGTCTCAATTTGGCCAAATGATAGAAATTTTTGTATGTGCAAAAAAAAAAGGTCACACATTTTACAATTTGGCAGACTGCAAACATTTCCCTAAAATACTTCTTTATAACTGTAAATAAACAAAAAAAAGGTCACACGTTTCAATTTAGCCGACTGAAAAAAAAAAAAACAAATTTTTCTCTTTTGAACATTACACACGAATAACCGACTGACAATACGATTTGGCCGACTGAAGAAACTTTGAGGGGCAAATCCCCCCCCCCCCCCGCTAGTTACACCACTGGGTACTGTGCTGTGCACATATAGAGCCAAACTGTTTTTAACGACAAAAATACACATTTAGTCTTCTTAATATTAAATTTGAGTTCCTAACTATTATTTTTTCATACACCAATATAGTATTCAAATAACTAGAATACGGGTGTCTCACTAATTCCTTACTTGAAAAAATTCAGTACAATTTTGACATAATTTGTATGACAATCCTTTAGTTGTTATAGCAAAAAAAGATGGGGGGATGGTGAATTGGTGAAATGCCTTTACAGCCTTCTCCTCCACTTTAAAATTTCGATTTCTTTATATTTTAAATTTAATTAAAATTGCCTTTATTTAACATTTTTAAAACGTTGATGTATCATCAACTAACGACTTTATAATTACATCTATAAAGGATGTTGTATAGGCAATTCTAACTACTTATTTAGAAAAGTCAATTATGGAAATAAAGATTTGTTTGCAATATATTTAAATGTCTTTTAGATATAATTTAGAAGTATTGTGTCAGATTGGGAGACCGGGGCAAGTTGACGTGTGGGGCAAGTTGACTTTTTTTTTTTTATTCTTTTTATTGTTGTAAATATAGTTAGTGGTAGTTGTTAGCAATATTATAATGGTATACTTATTCTGTTTGATTTAATTATAATACTTGTAATTTAAAATTTCCTAATAAATGTAAATTGGGGCAAGTTGACGAAACATATTAATCAATATTAAGGTTTTTTTTCATAAAATTTTTTTTTTTTTTTAATAGAAGGCATGTTTAATTTTGTTTTAATTGG
>JAIPRL010003716.1:0-44286 GCA_025469235.1 Pemphigus obesinymphae | reverse complement strand
ATTTTTTGGTAGTTTTTGCTTACGCATTAAAAAACTATTATGAAAATCGAAAAATGACCTCTCAAAAGTACCAACTAGATGCAATTTGCTACGGAAACCGGGTATGAGTGTAAAGATCGGAGCTCTCCTTCTGGTAGAAAAAGTGTTTACAGAAAAAAAAAAAAAATAAATATAAATAAACATCATTGTAAAACCATAAGCTTCCTCGCTACGCTCAGAATCTAAAACCATACGTTGCAACCAGCCTTGTAAAAAATACTTTAGAAATTCTATTTCAATAGAGATACAATTATACAAATACATTGACATAAAAAAGTATTTAAGAACAAACACAAATACTTGACATGTATTTAAATACAAATAATTTTTGTATATTTGTACGGCTTTATAGCTTACATCTATTTTTAAAACAGTCGTATTATTTTTTTATAGGTATTAAAATCTCTATTACTCAACTATACATTTTCAATTATTTGATGTAATAATATTATAATAAATATTAAAATTATTACAAAAATTTAAATTTTAGTTTTTACAATATTTCGAAAATTAATTATTTTTACCAACATTTTTCATATATTTACGATACCGTGTTACGCATAGTGTTATTTAATGTAATTTATTATATTTATTATTAAATATTCTTTTATAATATAATATACCTAATAATAAGATTATGATCAGACAAAACAAACCCACGTCAATTGAGTCTCCAATGTTCCGTTGTATTTCTGATAAAGGTCCATTTACACGTGTCCGTCGTTTTAAATTTGTATACATGTTATGCAATCGTGGTGTTTGCACATGTCCGTTCAATGTCAGTGCTTTCCGCGTCCATGCTTTTATGATTTGTCGGAGACAATGTTTTGTAAAATTTGACGGGCACGGAATAGTGTAAACGGCCGTCAGTGATAATTGACAACGTGATCGCGTTCGTACACCTATTATACATACCCATCGCGAGACACGATTTTCAAGTTGTCAAATTTATTCATTATTTATCCAATTTATATAAATTTATTAATTACAATTTTTTGTAACGTGTGTCATGAACTCGAATCTTTTTTCGTTTGTTGTTCCTTTGATTATTTTCCTCTTCATCCTAGCAGCAAGACAAGTAGGTACTGCTAGATCTTCTAGCGGTTCAAGTACACGTTCAGTCATATTATATTATATAATATAAATAATATAATATATAATAATATTCCGTCAAACACGGTAGACGTCAATAAACTAACGTATTAGGTAGGTATACTAACGGCACTGAACAAGCACCGGACGATACGGAACGGATATGTGTAAATCCAAAGCACTGACACTGAACGGACGACACGGACATGTGTAAATGGACCTTAACAATACAATTATTTTAAGACATATTTCATCCGCGCACGGTTTTTATCGACTTTATTACGCTTATACCATATGGCTTATTTATAGCCTTATACCCATTACCAGCATAATATATTTAAATATAAATCTCCGTAAATCCGTATGTCAATTCATCACACTGTAAAATTATATTGAATTAAATGATAAAGTATATTAAAATGTACACTACACAAACACACTTAAAAATTCATTTTGATTGAATGAAATTTATTAAAATTAAAACTTATTGTAAGAAATTGTATTCAGAAGTATTTGAATAAGAGTATTTATTTATTCTAGTAAAAATACCAATGGAATAGTATTTCAAATACTTTGAAAATATTTTTATTAAAATGTAT
Source organism: Pemphigus obesinymphae (assembly GCA_025469235.1). Taxonomy (NCBI): domain Eukaryota; kingdom Metazoa; phylum Arthropoda; class Insecta; order Hemiptera; family Aphididae; genus Pemphigus; species Pemphigus obesinymphae. Next base: position 42,556 of record JAIPRL010003716.1, on the reverse strand, counting down.
TTAAAAAGTATTCTAAATACTATAAAAGTATTTAAATATATATACTCAAATACTTTACAAGACTGGCATGTTGCAACGTTATTCGGTGATACCTTTCAGACGATATCATTTTCGAGGGTATAGCATAAAACAAGTCAGGGAAGCCAATTATATAAAAGCTAAACTTCCAGTTTCTAAACTTATTTTAAACAATAAACCAAAAATATTATAAATCAAAATAAATATTTATTAATATATCTGACGTAACTAGAAGGGATGGATAAACGGACAGAATAGGCGCAAATAGGACCTTAAATTTGGGGGACTAAAATTTTCTAATAAATTTTGATAAGTATAGTCATATAAAATGTTTTCCGAAATACCTACATTATACATAATATGTACGATATACTAATTATATTTATTTATTGTATGTCTATAATATGTACGATATACTAATTATATTTATTTATTGTATGTCTATAAAATGAAAATATATATTATATTTCAACATAGGTTAATAAAATATAGGAAAATATTGTGATTACTAGTAATTTTACAATTAATAATTTACACTATCATATTAAAATTAATTTATTTGCCTATTTGTTTTAGAAAAATCATTCAAAATATTTTTATTATTAATTATAATGTTATTTTTAATATTTAACATAGCTTAAGTCATAGAATCTATTCAATGATATGGTTGATCTTAAATATGTAGATACTTATTCGGCGCATAGAAGAGAAGGCTCTCTCATGCGTAACTGAGCTGACCGGCAATGTAATGGCTAATTAAATCATTTTAGACAAAATCAGGAAAAACTTTTTGATCTAGGTTTTCTTTTATATACTTGAAATTTGTGTTGCTATTTACAATATTTTTTAGAGCAGTCATTTCACATTTTAAATTTTCACTAGGTATTTATTTTAAAAACATCCTAAAAATATCATCTTTAATCAATAATTACAATATTTAAAACTAAAAATATAAAATAAGTTACCTTAGAATGCTCAATAAAAAAATAATTTTCCTCAAAAATAGTGTATTGTTATCATTATCAATGTACCTACGAGAGAATGTTATCATTTTTTTTTTTTATCATATAAATTAAAATGAGAATGTCTAATATTATATTATTTAAATTTTACACGGATTTCCAAATTTTAAACTTTTCTAATTCATACATTTAGGTATACAGTTATAAATCAAAAATAAAAATATACAGTTATAAATAAAAATCACAAACTTAGTATGTTTTGTCGATAGTAGTGTCAATTTGTTTTGTTATTTCGTTAATTTTTTTTTATAGTTTTTGGCAAATCTATAGTTCCTGTTTTTTAAGTCTCCATTTAGTTAGTGAACATTCTTTTATTAGGTACATATTCAGGAAAATACTTTAATTGTACTTACGTCTAAACTTCTGAACGTCATATTTTTTTTTGTAAATTGTATCTGTAGTAGGTACCTAATTTTCGGAAAATTTCCCTGTAATCTAAGTTATGATAATATCGTGTTTACAATCGAAAATAAAGGTCGTATAGTAATATAGTAATATTCTGTGACATAGATACCTTAAATATTTTTCTATGTACCTATTCAAATGTCATAATTTTTATTTGGGGGGGGGAACCCCTCCCAGCAACCCATCTATTTACGCTAATGACGGACAGACAGACGACCGGACACAACAGGGATATAAGAATTCTAAACTTATGTTTAAAAACCTAAAACAAAGTTTTGTGTGTAGACTTTTGCAAATTTTGGCAAATTTGGTTTTCTTTTGGAAAGTAATAGATACGTTTGCTGTTTGTGAAACAATCATAATTCAAATGTTTTATTATTTTTATCTCATAAAATGCTACTTTTTCAATATTCTTTTATATTTCGTTACAAAATATTTTTCTGATAATGTTTATGTATACAAATTGAATGTTAAACCTTAAGTGAATACTAGTTTAAAATTTAAATGTAGATTAATTTAATAAAATTTAAAATGTAGATTTAATTTAGTAAAATAATAAATGTTAAATAATTGTATACCAAATATTTGTAGGAAAACCGTAAATAAACAAAAAACGGGACAAAAACAAGACCCATATGATTTCCAAAAGCAGGATAAATAGCATCCCTTTTAAAGTTTTTCGGGACAAAACGGTACAATACCGTAAAAAAAGGGGTGCGTTATGGTCATCCTAGACTGTACCTCCACAGAACAAAAGAATTATTTTATCCTGAGTTAGCTCTGCATATTATATCAAAATAAATGATAAGGTCATCTTCATCAGAGTCATTGATTTGATATTGAATGTTTTCACTTTTCCATATAAGATATATAGACGAAGAACAGTATAAAATAATGAGTTTGTCACCACTAAATAGACGCAAGTAGACTTTTACTATTATAAAAACCCTGAACTAATTTCCACACTCGGACGTATTTTAAATATTCGTATCGAATTTATAGTAATATAATATTATAAATAATTTACATCATTCACTGTTCTTATTATCTGATATTAAAAAAAAATAATCCTTGACTTTTAACAATATAAAATATATTATTTATGTACAAAATCATATTATTCAATGTAAAATAAACAATAAAAATGTTTAAAATACATAATTTATATTTTTAAATATACTTACTGATAGCATTGCATACTGTATAGTGGTGATATTGTACTCAATTCGGTTCATCAAGGTGTGAATATTTATATTTCTTGTTGAAATAAATTATACATATGTGAATATAGGTATATCACTTATAAGTGTAGATATTAATATATGTTGCGAATATTTTTGAAAATCATATCTTATACCTACATAGTACATCTAAAGTTATATTCTTATGAATAAAATAATAAGTAGGTACCTACTACTAAATGTTTAAAATTGGTTTCAGTGACTTTGATATATAAATAACCTTTAATTACTAATAAAACATTTAAAATGAATATTCTATAATTATTAGTGCCATGTAATAAATCAATAATAATTATAATACTATAATTATAATTTTATTTGGTGGGTATAAATTTCATTTTTATAATATTAAAACTATCAAATATCTATATTCTGGGCAGGTACTTTATAACTATAAGTAAAAATAGTATCTAGACCTTTCAGACCTTTGACTTATTAACTTACTATTAATTTTAATAAAATAAAAGTTTCTCAAAAAATTATTTTTAATTATTATTCTTTAAAAAATACATTATTAGGTAATATTATAATATTATGATATATAATTTATAACTTTTATTTATAAAATACGAGTTACAATAATAGATATCAGCTATACACCATTTTTTTTCATTTATAGTTCATTAAAAAATATATTTAAAATTATTTTTAGACATCTTATTATATTATCTTAATATTATTAACTTAACTTATTATATTCTTATATTATCTTATTCAATCAAAAACATTATAATAGATATAGGATGGTACGTAAATAAGTATTTTTGTACTTCATTATATTTTTATTTGTTAGACATTTTGACAATTTTTTCCTTTAATTTAGAAAAATATATACACATCTTAAGTTTTTAGAAAACATTATTTACACCTATTTTAGACAGTGTTGAGAGTAGATAACTAAAATATAAAACTATAAAATACAAAAAAAGATCATTTTTTAAATCAATAAGCTAATATGTTCATAATATATAACAATTTAGTCGTTTATTTTACATTTAAATTTAAAAATATCTTTAAATAGCTGTTTTCTACTGACATTAAAAATAATTTTTATGATTTTAACAATTAATTGATGAATGATGATATATTATGGTTCATGCAATTTCACAACCCAATATATACAGCAATATTATCTATATTATTATATAGACATATTTCTATAAGCTCGATAGTTATATATATATATTTTTTTTAATACGTTATAAAATAATTTTCGATATACATGTTTCATTTTATTATTATTGAGATTGTTTAATTATCAACAAAAAAATATCAATAGAAAAATATTCAATGAAGATTATTAAATACCAATAACATATAGGTATGATTGGTTTTCCTATTTCTGTAGTTCATTCATTATTCGTCATTTAATTTAATTTTAACATTGTATTTTAGTACGATATATCCGACATACATCTTTTAAAACTAAGAATTATTATGTAAAAATAAGTGATTTTAGAATAAATACTACACAGAACTTTTCTCAACCCTAGGAGATTGCAAGAATCAAGATTTGATAAAAGTCCTTCTATGTCAAAATTGGCAGTCAGTGTTTACCTCTATAGGTATCTACCGGGTTTATATATTATATATCAATAATATCTACACTTGACAATAATAATCACGGACTAAGATAGACTATCTTAGTCCGTGATAATAATATTTACTATACGCATGTCGGCATACCTACACAATATAATGATTTAGTGGTGTTATAGACTGTATTAATTAATTGGCCCATATGATTATATCTAGTTTAATGTGAGTATTGATTTTATATGTGCTGTATTATACAGAGTGTATATATTGATTTAATTAACTATATAATTAAAATTCATAGTCATTAGTCATTATATTCCTCACTAACTTTTAAAACTAGCAATTTCCCCATTATATTTCAACTTATATACCTATGCATCACTTTTTACTGTCGCTTTAAGGCCCTGCGCATTTATTTGTTATAACAATCCATTACTATAGTAAATAATAATATCTGCTCTACTTCACCATTCTTTTGAAATACGAATGAATGGATTTTTTTTTTGTCTATATATTATAATATATATATATATATATATTTACTATAGATATTAGATACGTATAAATTATTTAGTATTTAATTATACATATAGTATAATAGGTACAATAATATTTATTATAATTAATTCATTTTTAATTTGGGTAAGATATCTGGATGCATAAAACATAATTTTAATATCGAGTGGGTGTGCTTTATGCTGATCGTGTCTTGACTTATTTGCGTGCAGTGAATGAGTTTGATTTACGACACAAAATGACAAGCTATAAGCTATGATGATTGACAGGTAGGATAAGACAAATCGGTCGCGAGTCTATTGTTTATAATTAAATTTCAAGTGGTTTATTAAGCTTAAAAATTGACCAATATTTTTTTAAATAAAATTATATCTCAATAGTTTAACTTTATAAGTATTTTAGTCCTGTAGGAGATCCCAACTATATATACCTATTTTTATTTTGATGTTTAATTATTTAACATTTATTTCTTACACGAATAACATATATTTTTATTATTCAATAATTGATATATTTTAACAATTTATAACGAAAACAAAAACAAATAAAAAATAAAATAAGAATTTTTCGTACCAAAAATGAAAACTCAAAACAATTAGGTATTATAAATATGGATTTTTATTTTTATTTTAGATTCTGAACTAAACGAGGAATTTATTTGTTTTTATGATATGTTTTATAAAGTAGAACTTGAGATTTAAAGACTAGAGTAGGTACAGATGTTTTAATAGCAAATTGGTTCTAGTTTAAAAAGATCATTTTCCCAATAGTTTTTTTCAGCATAAAGGAAAACTACCTTTTATTATGAAAAACCCATATAAATGGAAAAGTAACAAATAAAATTGTCACGATTACCGATTGTTTTTTTTAACCGAACTTCGTTCAGAACCTTTTCAGTGCATTAATTAACTTTACTTTCAAGTTTAAAGTTATAATAATACACTACGTATGCTATCTGAGGACTGAAGGCGGCAATGGACAAACTTCGACCATCTATATTTAGATGACTTTATAAAGTTATAATTTGTATTAGATTCTGAACGGAGTGAATAAAACTATTGGTATTACAATGACGTATTATTTTAATTTTTGTATGTGTATACTTTTTCGGGTAGAAGGAGTAGAGTAAAAGTCTTGGGACGAAGAAGAGCTTTGATGGAAAATTGAGTCTGGTTAGTACTTTAAAGGTGTAATTTTTTGATTTTCTTAGTAGTTTTCTTAATCGTAAAGGAAAACTACCTTTTATAATAGTTATTCAATTATTGAAAATGGGAAAATGACAAATAAAGTTGTCTTGGTTACCTATATTACTTTTTTTTTAAAAAGAATATTTAATATTATTGCACCAAATTTCGTTCAAAATCGTTTTCCGAATGCAATTATCTTTGCTTTTTTAAATCTAAAATAATAATAATTTATTAACCTGTCCAAAGACTGAAGGGACCAACATCTACCACTTATATATCTTGATAGTTAATTTTTCATAATTAATTTTATAATACGAGTACAATAATATTAATAATATTTAGGTGTATAAATAAATAATATTATGCATTAACAAATATGAAATACTAAATTATAAAAATAAAAATATATCTAAGAAATATAATAAAATCGTTTTCGAAATATTGTAGGTACTACATCAATGATATTAAGTCAGATTACATGACAGATATACTACCTACCTAACTAGTAAATATACCAGATGATAACTAAGAAATAAGCATACTGCAATTTGATTGAAAATTATAAATGTATGTTCATTACAGGTGCTTGTATCTAATATAGACTCAATCCTATTAACAAAGTATTTAATACCTTATATTTACATTAATCATTTTTGTTTCCTTATATACATTTTTTTTTTTTATATATTATTATCTGCAAGATGAATATTGTAAAAAAAAAATACATATAATATATAGGTGTACCTATTATATACTATAATATATTATCAAACCGTTTAAATACATTTTATTTTTATTTTCAACGTTTACATAATATTACCTACCTACCTATCCGCACAATTTATATCATACTATTTTGATTGGCTATATCTTTTAAAATATATTACGAACAAAATAAATTATTTCTGTACCTATAGATTTAATTTATTATAAAATTTTCCCTTGAACTCTTTCCCATGATTTTATCGTACACTAAAAATAATAATAATAGTAGAAGATACTGATACCTATATATATTTGTACACACCTATAATGATATACGTATACATCTTACAACGTATTGTTAATGTATAATCTATCACCTGTTAACTCTTTCTTAATACAAAAACAAATGTATACTTAATCGTTAAATATATAATTTATAATTATTTAGTTCGTAAATAGGTCACTATTTTGTTATTTTAACAGTATTGAGAACATATTATATGAAAGGTTATAGGAACATTATATCATTATAAAAATATAGTTGAATAAATTCCTATGCATACCTACTATGCAGTGAATATAGCTATTATAATGTATATTAGGGCTTTTAAATTAAAATTTGAATAGCGTTTTATTTATTTGTTGACAAAGTTCACAGTAACAATAAACAAATTTTATCACGTTAATTTGGTGTAAAAATGTCGTTGACATGACATGACGGTAGCGGTTAAGTTAGGTTAGGATATTATTTAATCAATTATTATTATACGCTCAGATATAAAAAATATATATATATATATATATAATAATATACTTCCATACATTCATTATGTTTCTATGACAATGAATTTTTTTCATATAATGTTTATAATATGTTGAAATATATGTATACAGTAATTATTATTATTTGTATTTAAATTATTATTATTTGTAAATAATAAAATAGGAAAAATCAAAACTACCTGTTCGTTCCAGTTTATACGATAATAATGTTATTATTATATGTATAATTGTTGTCCTAAAATTTCCATCTGATTGCATAGTTTTTTTCGGAAAATAGTAAATACATCACTGTAAACACACAGTAAACCGATCGATTTACAAACGTTTTTCACATGCGTTGGATTTATTATTATTATGAAATTAATGATTATACCAAATATAGGTAACTTATTATTCTTGGGAGAGGTGAGCGAAGACAATTATTCCTATACCTACCTATATAGGATCTGTATCTTGTCAGCAGGTTTTCGTTAATCATCCTATCTACATTTAATCGTATTTCATGCATCTTTGAAGTTATATGCTTAAATGACTAGACAAATCATTTAAATATTTTGTTATTGTAAATATATAGTCCGTTGTAAAATATTATAGATTCAAATAAGTATTTTTTTAAACATGGTCATGGATAATCTCAAGATAAAATATCAAGTTTTATTATTAATTCATTGTATTCTTATATTATACTGTTATCCGTTTACCAAGTACATGTTATAATATACCTACGTATATATATTATTTATGTATTATCAATATCTGGAACGAATTGTATTTAAAAATTTTAGTTACTCATGATATTGGATTGTGACTATTTAAAAAAAAAAAAAATTATTATTTACCCATACAATACTATGCTCATGGAGTATTAAATATCGACCTCATACGTTGTAATAAGAAAATAATATAGATACCTACATACCTATTTATTTGTTCTATTTAAATTTCGAAAACTATTACAGAAAATTTACCGTAACCGTCATAACCCATAACCATAGTTTAATTTCAAATTTAACCTGATAGAAATTTAACAAATTGTATGATTGTATAAATACAATCATACTAAATAAAAAAGTTTTAAAATATAACTTTTTTTTTTATTATTTAAATAATTTCAGCAAATTAAAATAAGTAATTATTTGTATTTGAAGTAACAATAGTAATAATGAGTGATGTGCAAGTAAATTCGAATGTAATTATATTCTATAAAATGACAAAAAAAAAAAAAAAAAAAAACGTTTATTTCATTGTATTATTATTATTTGATTTTAAAAATGATAAATTATAGTACGTCTTAGGCATAAAAATTTATTATTTATTAGAACATTATTAAACACAATATAATAGTATTAAAAATATTACAATAATTTATTGTACCTATCTATTTTAGTAAACGTATAATATGTTTTTATTGTAAAGTTAGTGAAAAATGGCCATAATTAAAAATTTTTTTTAATTTTAAAAAATATTGGTGGTGGGATGGTGGGGATGAAATTTTGGGATTATACATATGATATGGAAAAAAATCTTAAAAAAAAATAAATAAAACTTTCGTCAAAAATAAAAAATAAATTCCTAGAACCCGATCGCAGCGCTACCTACCGGGTCCAGTCGTGAATCTAAACAATCCAGGGACCCACTCAAACACACAGAAAAAATTTCATCAAAATCAGTCCAGCCTTTCAGTGACATACACGCGTACAGAAAAATTATATATATATAAAGATATATATTGTATATAGGTAGCTGATAGATATGAATAATGAATATAATCAATATTATTAGGATTAGTATTCCAAATCATTAAAAATATTTTTCCTGATTCATCGGAATTTTTCTCACAATCTACTTGTATAGGTTGTAGTTTGGAATCTTGGGGGCATAAGCACAACTATAGAGGGGGCTTTGGAGCTTAACCCTACCAATTATCCAAAGTCGTTCAAATATAATTGATATTGACCTTTTTTTTTTTATTTTTTTCGTTCTTTAGACACTATTATGGGTAAGCCTTCCCAAGACTTTTAAGTTAGTTATGCCACTACCTGGGGGTCTAAAATATAACTATAGATTCGATACCTAATAATTATTTTTTATTACTTTATTAAGTATTAACATTGCGTACAGTGTAAATAAATAATAGATTAAATTAGGTAGTTACATGAAAAATTATATTGATGGCCTGTGTAAATAATGTACAGATTTCGTGAGTGAATATATATTACATGTATTTAAATTTCAATATATACTTACACCGATTAGATAGCAACTTCAGAATTTATAAGGAAAATATTTGTACAATTTTAAGCTTGTTGCAAAGAATAAAACCAATAATAATCCCATTTAAACCATAAAACTAAAATTTGAGTACATATCCCCCCAATTCTTAAATATATAATTTTTATGCAGATATTTAGTATACCTACGTTATTTGATTGAATTTGTATGACTGTTTTCAGAATTTGTATGACATTATTACCTATTGACGCAATAACAAAAAAAAATTGAAGGGGACCAAGGATATGTCCCCAATTCGTAAATAATTAAGCTTATTCTTATTTTTGTATACAAAAATTTAATATTCAATTTGTACGATCATTTTTGAAAAAAAAATGTCCCACCCCTCTCTCTACCATACACGAAAAACACATTTTGCTATGTCGCCAGCCTCTCTTCTGCATATAATCAAGCTTATGTCCAATTATTTTTTATTTAAAGATTGACACGCAATTTTGTATAGTATTCGAGTAAAATTATTGAATTAATGGTTAAATATCTAAAATACAATATATTTTATTTAAAATATTTTGAAAAAATACTTTTTCGTTAACAAATTCACTCTAGTTGGTACTGCATATGTATTTAGAGAGATCATATTGTATTTTTTTTATTTTTCAATACAAGAAAAAAAATATGACACTGAAACTTTTCAGAATCTAACCTGCATACCTCGGCAAATAATACATTATGTAAAAATTAAAAATAATTCATGTTCATTAATTTGAAAGGTAATGTTACAACTAATAAGCAAGATAAATTGCCTACACATTGCTCCGTAACAATGGTTTTAATTGAATATTCTTGATTTTATCCAACATAAAACTAACAATCATTTTAATATTGGCTTCACTAGCTATTTAACTCATTAAATTAATACTATAATATTTACTAAAATATAATATATTATATTAGCCACGTTATGAGTATTATTAATAATATTGTTAAGAGGATGTCAGCGCAGATATTTTAAGGGGTTTTATATAAGTAATTTTTAGAAAATTTTAAGAAAAATTAAAATCTAATAATTGAAAAAATTTTATATGCGTTTTAAAAATAAATAACAATTGATCCCATTAGTATATCATTATTTATTATGGTGGTTTTTTATGAATACATTGATTATAAAATACACTTGAGCACTTGTGATTGTTATACTATAAATTAGAGGTGGCGGTATTTTCGGTATACCGGTGACTTACCGGGTTTTCCAAATACCAGTATACCGGTAAGTACTGGTTGATCTATAATTACCGATATATCAATAACTACCGATTTATTTATAACTATCGGTATTCGGTATGTCGACAATTATCGATATATCGGTGGTTACCGGTCGGTACTCGTACACTGGACACATGTAACAAATTTTTTTCAAATCTTTCCAATAATTGATGGTCACTTGTTGAATATTGTTGGAACATTAAAAATTTGTTGAATGTTCATTAATAAGTTACAAGAAATTTTCTAAAAATACTGTTAACTTCAACGGCACAATTTTTTATTATCACTTTTAATAGTACCTAAAGGCCTATAAAATGTATATTTAGGTTTAGTCGTTTAGAAAAGTTGCGTATATTATCCAGGTATTTATAAGCTATGAAAGTAGTTACCTACTGTATATGATATGATGTATTAGCTTTTAATGTCAATACTAAATATTGGCTATTGCAACATTGGCCATCATGGTCGGGTGGTCACAATATGGTTTATTACATATTTCAACGCCAAATTATTGAAACAATGTTACCGTCATTGTTTTTAAAGTTTAATATAACATTGTCTGTGGTACGCTTAAGTCAAATACGACAATATAATATATGGTATTATATACAGTAATTTATGATCTAAATTCTAAGGAGGTTCAGTATACAACGATAACTATACCATACATACGGTATTTACCACGGAAACGGTGATTATCGTACATACGATATTTATCGAAAAAAACCGATATACCTACTATATATCGGAAAAAAAACCAGTAAGTGAATAAATTACTATTACTATAAATTATTATAAGCCCAAATTCACATATATAATGCAGTTTTAACTACGTGTAGGTACCTACGTACTTCAACAATTATGTTGTCAATTTCAGCGTGAGCCACAAATGAGAATTATAGATTACCGACTAGATTAAAAAAAAGTAATTTGATTTTGCCGATAATAGTACTCATAGTAGTACTTTTTTTAACATGTGTTTAGACACATTTTGTGTAATTGTAAATAGAAAATGCGCAGCTCTAATTTAAGACATGCGCAGTTATAACTTATATATAATCTGTAATTGTGTATTATTAAATTACTGTAACACTTATTTTGATCAATGATAAAAGTATTTTAGTGAATAAAAATAATATATTACGTCTATTGTTTTTCAAATTGTATATAAGGTGTACTAAATACTAATTTATAAATTTAAATTTTATATAAAATATAAAAATATAAAAATAATATTCTTTTTTTTTTTTTTTTTTTTTTGTTAATAATAGATACCTAAATATACATATTATACATTTCAAAATTTAATTTGAAGTATATAATTTAAAGTTACAGCTTCAAGAATATAGTTATATAATATGGTGCATATACACGAACATCAAGCAATTTGTGAATCGTGAAAATGTAAAAAAATTTACCGCTATCTTAGGTAATAGGTTTATCAAGACATTGTCAAGACATAATCCTCATTGAATGTCTTGATCTCATTATTTCTATACTATTCTATTTTAAACATTTACAACATTAATTTATTATAATACTCTAAATTATCATTAATTTTTGTATTTATTTATTTATTATTTAAATTATTTTATTAACGCCTAACAGGTAATATCTACAAGTTTTAAATACATATATAAATATATTTAACGTTTTTTTTAAAATTATAATATATATATAATGTCTGATTATAATAGTTTTAACTTTTACATACATTTAAAGGATCAAACAACTAAGCATCGTTTAAGAAGTGTAACATCCTATGTAGGGGATGATTATGCTCATAAGAGGTGCTGTATGTAGAAACGTACAAGAGTGAAATATAGAACAAGTACAATAAGACCCCTTAAAAATAATATGTAACCCCTTAAAAATTGGGTGTATGACGTCCTCTTACGGGGCCGCAACACTAACGAAAATCGACCTAAAAGCGTGACAATTTGTGGGACTTTGAAAAATCGGATTTCAATTCTGAAAACTGTTTTGAATTCATCAGTTTGTTGTCTAAGGATCGATTGAGGCGTTTATTTTTATTTTATTTTTTTAGCTATGTTATTTATCATTAAAAGTTGAAATTTTTAAACATTGATTTCATTTTAATCTGTAATAATAAAGAAGTATGCCTTGATCGATCCTTAGAAAACAGGCCAACACATTGAAATCTGTTCACAGATTGTAAACTCAACTTTCCAATGTTCTACAATTTTGTCACGCTTATTGGTCTTTTAGGCAGAAATTTCGTGATTACACAAAATAAAAAGTGATACCGAGTACGGGGCTATTTTTAGATTAATTTTAAAATGTACTTAAATATTTCTAAATTGTTAGATTTTTATTTTTCATAATATTTCTTAAAAGTTACCTATACAGAACCCCTTAAAAATGGCAGGTGTTGCTGCCCCTTAAGAATGAAAGAAACAAAATTACAGACCATCAAGGCGTATTTAAACTTAAAACGTTATTTTCTTAAAATAATTCATTTTAAAATTGTCAGGTACGATAGAGGAAAAACTATTGGACCGACCAAGCTTTTCTAGATATTTTGTGCTATACCCTTACAAACCTTTCTAAATTAACTGAAAATACTAAAAACTTTTATACAACGAATTAATTAGGTACATACTATATATTTGTATTTGTGAAAATAAATAGATTTCTTTAAAATTTGTAATTTTGTACATTTTTAAGTCCCAATGTTTTTGTGTTTTCTTAAATATTTTTCTATTGCCTAGAGTCTAGACCCAAGTTTATCGACTACAATATGTTATGAAAATTAATTTTGTTTCCTAGTTTTCATCAATAATGTATGTGGTATAAGGATCGTCAAATTATAAGAATACTAAATAAAATTAAAAATGAGTTAATAAAAATTAAATTTCATAAAATTTATTTTTATTTTATCCATATTTAAATATCTTAAATCAGTAGGTATACCATCTTAAGGCTATATAATTTTGTTGTAGGAAGGTAAGAGGGAAGGAGATATATACGGGATATAATACGGAAGGGGTGAAAGAGGGATGGTAGGAGGGGAGGATTGAAATTCACACGAACCTTAAAAAAAACTTAAAATAAGCATTGACACATAGGTGAGGAAAAAGCAAACTTTTTAACGGAGTGCCCAAAAAGTAGGTATATGACTTCAAAATTCATATTTCATAGTGATTGGTGGCCCAAGTGTAATATATTGTATGGCAGGACCGGAAGTGTGCTATATCAGTGGCGATTGACACCAGCTCTGAACCGTTTATGTTATTCTCGGCGCCTAGAACAGCACGTTAAAAACAGGGACAAAAAGAACGAATGTATGTATAGCACAATCTGCTAAACAGTTAACAAATGAGTCACATATTATGACATATAAAATTCCCTAGAAGGTACGAATGTCTGCAACATATATATATATATATTTTTTTTTTTATTTATAGCCATTGATTTTACAATGATGTATTTGCTTTTTATTTTTTCCGTGAGCAACTTTTCGGGTAAAAGGAGTTGGTAAGAATTTTGAAGTAAAGAGGATTTTTGACGAAAACTGAATTCTAGTTGGTACTTTAAAACGGTCATTTTTTTGATTTGTCCAATAGTTTTCTTAGGCGTAAAGAAAAACTACATTTGTACAGTGTATGACTTATGTATATATGTATGTATATAACTTATGTTCTACGCTCAGCCCGACGAAAGAACTTTGCGGCGTATACAAACGTCTAGCTCAAGGCGTTCCGAGGCCAAATTTTTTTCTCCAAGTGGCTATACCGAATAATGTATACAATGTGAGCATGGTATAGTGACAGACAAATGTAATAAAAACAACTAGCTGTCTGTAATTACAATCGTTTTGTATAGCATTTTACGGCGTTCTTCGTCGAGACGCTCTAGATCGTTTTCCAGCGACAGATGCACCAACTGGACGCCGTATATTCGCCGCTCGGTTGCATTCTTTCGTGGCACGGAGTGAAGTTGGTACGTTGAAATTTTTTTAAATTTTTGGTAATTATTAGATTTTTCAATAGTTTCCTTAACCATTAGTGTTAGTAACCAATAGGTATACGGGGAGCGGGAGCCATTATATGAATCTGCGTGCAAACGTCAGCAATTTATTTTACATTGTGCCACGAAATTCTTTTACTCAAATAGACAATGGTAAAGTAAATGGTAACTTTACCATTTACTGGTGATTTATGGTTAAATGGTTAAGTTTCCTGAAAAAACTGCCGATTTCAAATTTTTTTAAAACAAAATAACTTTTGGAATAAACTATATTCCATAAACCATATTATCGTGATATTTTGGAAAAATCTTTTCTTAGGACATTTTTAACTCTGGTGGAGGGATAGGTGGAAGGGAGAAAATATTGGGTTATGTGAAGGGATGCTAAAGGAAGGCCGCATATCTAACAAATGTATTTATGACTAGGTATATCACTGGGTCTATAGCCTCCCCCCACGGAATTTCTTCACGTTACGCCTAAGATGATATCTATGTCTGTATCCAGACGAAAATATTTTTGACTGTTTGAAATAATACGTATTATAAATACCTACTATAATCAATGGTATTATACCGCGTAGTGAAAAAAGTTTGATAGACCCATAAATTTAATATAAATACGTTTTTATTTTAGTAAAATAAGAGCAAAGTTACTGGTCCATTTCCACAGCCCCCCCCCCCCCACAAATAATAATTTGAGATGCCAACCAAGGGCAATCGTCTGTGCATATTTTGTGCACAATCACTTTCCCAGAAACATATTTGAGATCATTAGCCCCCTAAATTGGAATATGTGGGGCCACTAAGGGCAATCATTCACGAATATGCACGATGTCCGGTCGTTTGTGCACTTTTACTTTTAAAGTTATTCCAAAAACAAATTTAGAGTCAAGAAGAAAGCAGCCACCTTTCCGTGTTAGAATATGCAAATTTTGATCCAACCAATCGTGTGTGCATTGTAGTATGCACGAATGTACAGGAAGTCCGGTCTTTTGTATATGTTTGATTTCAGAGTAATCCAAAAATTTAATTTTGAGGACAATAGAAATTTCCAAAATTAAAAATTGGATTTTTGGATGCCAACCAAAGGCAATCTTTTGTGAATCATTTGTGCACGAATGAGCATGAAGTCCGATCGTTTATGCACTTCTACTTTCGAAGTTATTCCAAAAATACATTTGGGGGTTGGAGAAAGGCCCTCTCAAATTAGAACATTCACATTGTGATCAAACTAATGTCTAATATGCATCAACCAATAATTTATAACGTTACAATAAATATTATTAAGGGGCCTCCATATCATACGGTTCTAAGGAGTATTATTTAGGCAATTTATTTTACTTTCTTTGTATGATTTTGGGTTTGTGTGAGGCGTACGTAATCCGCCGTATCAAAAATATACGGGAAGACATTACACACACCGGTGTGCATAAGTCAACTATATATTTTAACCACGAAAAAAATTATATTTTTCAATTAATTAAACAATTCTAATTCCATTAGAATGTCGCAATGAGTAAATCAATTTTAATTTTGAAAAAAAAATATTCAAATTTTCCATACCATAAGAGGGAATGATCGAAGCACTTTTTAAAAATTATTTTGATTTAATTAGATATTTATATTCGACATTTTGAAAATTTTGGTAATTTTAAATGGTTTTAATAATTATAATATAAAATATGAAAATAAAAATGTGGCTCGATCATTATCATTCCCTCGAGTAAGTAATGAAAAATCTATATATGTTTTAAAAATTGTTATAGGAGTACGTATCGAGCTGGACTGTTGGAATTAGAATGAGTAGTTTTTGACCAAAAAATGGTAGTGTGGAGGCGTCTTAATAATATACACAGTCTATTTTACAATAAATTATATAATATTACGTAACATAATATATAATTATAATTCTTATAATAGTTTCTTCATGTTTTAAATGTATTCATTGATTAATTTAAATTCTATCTTTTTAGATTCTGAGTGTATCGAGGATTCTATTCACTATTGATATTAATAAGCGTAAAAGAGAATAATCGAAAATGACAGAAAATGTGTATTAATTGGAAAATAAAAACGCCAAAAACTTAAAATATACACATCAAATATTTTTTTTTTGGCTTGTTATTGCCTATAATTAACTCCTTAGAAATAGATCACTTTATCACCGAAATATGCTTCGGGAAATGCCGACCTCTAAACAACAAAATTAGTTTCTAAAAATATCTGAATTTTACAAGGGTGGTTTTTAATAAAGTTATTATTAGTTGAGTTATAAGATTCCAGACAAATCTGGAAAGTTTAAACTCGACTTCTAATAAATTATCGAAAATCATTTATAAAATGTAAATTATTTTACTATGATTAGATTTTTATATAGGTTTTTATTTTTTATAAATTTTTATTTTTTATAAATACTAAAATTACTCAGTTTCCAGAAACGAGTACCTACCTATTTACCAAAACATATTTTAACTTATTTTTAATAGTTATTAATTTATACACAACAATAAAAATGTTACTGATATGAAACCACTATTAAATTAATTTTAAAATATTACAAATATTTTTCAATCGTTAAGATTTTATATTTTTTTAATATTCTTAAAATCCTATAACCTCTTAAAACTGATTTCTAAAACCTCTTCCGTCCGCGTAATTAAGTAATGTTATACATGATGTTTTTCCACTGCGAATATTTGTCGTCAATTTATTGTAGATTTGTGTCATCATATACCATGGTATTTTTGTAAAATATAAACTCATCGTATGCCATACATAAGTCATAGAGTAATTTAATATTCTGAGTATGTATAAAATATATACTAAATATTTTAATATTTATGACAATTTGGGGGGTTGTCATTTCTACAGCCCTCCAAATTTGTTTTTAGGTTAACTCCGAAAGTAATTGTGCGTACACGACCGGACTTCGTGAACGTTCAAGCACAAATAATTGCACAAACGATTGCTTTTAGTTGGCATGTCAAATTCCTATTTGGGGGAAGGGAGGTTGTGGAAATGGACGCCAATAAGTTACGAGTCCGTATTCAATTTTTACAAATTTTTATTATAATTATTTATTCTAATCGTACTCTGCAGTAGCCAGTAGATGATTAATTTTATAATTTATTCAATAGAACCGAAAACTTTGTTTACCCACTTTAACGACCCACAATATTCAAAAAACAATGATTATAAATAGGCAGGTATACATTTTCTAAATTTTGTACGTTTGAACTTTTATTGTTAATAAATATTACTTTACGTACGATATTAACCAGACATTCGTACGTTTTCGCCGGGCAACAATGTTAAATCCAAGTATGGCCGACTAATTCACAGAGTAAGTACCTATCATATAATCAATATATTATGGATAAATGTATTCAAATCATCGAGTAGATTCTATATTGTGTGAAAATTGATACACTCAGCCCTCAATTCGTATATAAATCCGAGTAGTAGTAGTAGATATATTAGGTTTTTTTTTTCTTCTCTTTGTTGTTTATGTATTTTTAACACTTTTTCGTGTTTATTCTTGTATGCTTTTTATTTTTAATATTAATTCGCCGTTATATTTATTTAAATTGTTTTGTTGTATTAATATTGTAATTATTTGTATAATGTAATAGTTGAGCTGTATTGCTAATGGCTGTGGCTTTTTCAATAATAAAAAATAAATACAAAATTACAATAAGTGACTATAATAAATTCCAATATAGTATATTATATCATGTATATACTTAAACGGAGTTTCAATTATAAGGTGTCAAACTCAAAAGGAGTTGCACTCAAACTAGTTTAAAATATAATATTATGCTAAATGATAATCTTTAACTATAGTAAATATAGTTACATATGGATTTTAAAATTAGCATTACAATATTGAAGACGAAAATATAAAATCGAAAAAAATGCATCATACATACTGCTAATAAAAATTATTTTTACCGTTTATTATAAAATTGTAGTATAATATATTTAGGTAGGATACTACAGAGTATGTTAGAGTAAAAATATGTCATTTATTAATGAATAGATTGTACGAAGTCAATATATAGGTAATTTTTTTTAGGAATTTTACTTGACCAAAATTATTACATTGGAGGTTACGATTATATATGTTATGATTATTTCATAACAACAATAACACTGTCATATTGGTTTATCCAACTTGTCTTCGATTTATCTGTCATGCGTGAAGACTCAATTAGATATAGTCACATATTTCTCTCAATCGTTTATTTATTTTTATTATGTAATAATAATAATTTTCTAAAATAAACGTAACGTGTTTCCAATATAAACGGTCACACATGAATTATTTTTTTAAAAAAAAAAACAAAATATCTATGAAAATAAATGTGTTATATATTTGTGGTAATAAAATTATTTTATTCATAATAATTGGTACTTTTACAATATAGATGTGTACCTTAAAACTTATAGAATATAAAAATAAAAATTAATATATACGTTTAATAATAATAATAATAATAATAATAGGTAGTTATAATATATTATGTAAAAGCATAATATTGTGTAGGTATATAAAACATTTGTTGACACGCATCAAACAAGTTAATATGTGGACGACTAGAGTTATATCTAATAGTTTTCCTGTGTCCTTTTATGTTGGAAAATTAGTATAGTTATCGGCAGTAATAATTGCCTTGAAGTAGATCATCTGAAAATAAAGTTTATTAAAATGGGGTTTATTGAAAATCTATAATACCTCATGTTCTAATTTTTAATAAATATTATAAATATTCACAAAATCTTATGCAATAACAATGTACCTATCGCACATATAATGTTACATTTTCAGAATTATAAACATAGAATTATAATATATTTTTAATCTATAAAAATTTGTGTGGAAATAATGAACGACTAAATGTATTATAACAATTTAATTTCTCATAATATATTTTATATTTTTTATTATATGTTATTATAGAATAGTATTTTTTTAATTGGTTGATTTTCTTAAATTTAATCATTATTTGAATATTTTTTAAAAATTACATTTGTAGCTGAGTTAAAGTAAAATAAATTAATTTTTTAAATTGTACTATATTGCGTGATCTTAAGATACATAAAACATACTCAATCTTGATTATTTTTACATCAATAAAAGTACATTTGGTGATTTGAGTAATATACTAACTAATATATATTTATTCTAATAAGTACTCATGAAATCTTGTGATTATATATTGTAATTATGAAATTAATAAGTACCTACACTTACTTTGATTATCACAAATACATTATTTATTATTGTATCTATAGTATTATCTATATATATATATATAACTTTCTATAAATTGCAAAAATTGCATACAATACTTGATATAATATAATTGGTAGTGATTCGAATTACAGTTATTTAGAAATTCAAAATTCAAGTTTACAATTTGTATTTTTGTGGGCTTATTTTATTTAAATACCTAAATATGATATACATTTGTGTAATTTTTACACACAATTTTAATTTGTGATATATTTCAAACCGGCGTCGAGAATAGACAATTTAAGCACACCAAAGCACTACATTTTAATTGATAAATAGAAGTTTTTATTGGTTTATACTAAACATTATAATGCCATTACTAAATTTCTTTAAATATACTTCCTCTTCAATGTTTCATATTATAAGATTATCTTTGGAAAAAAATACATTTTTCATATAATGTTGCAATTTATTTAAACGGAAACTCACAAAATAAAATATTTTATTTTTATTCATCGTATTGAGAAAACAAATAAAATGGAGAAAAATAATAAAAATATAAGTTAATCATATAAAATCATAAATAGTGAGTAATCTTGAATTAATAAATTATTATTATTTAATATTATAAAGTCATAAGTTGTTTTTGTACTATTGAATTTGCTAGAAATTTTTATGAAAAATAAAATATGAATATATTATGTTCAATAAATTTTCTAACAAATAAAATCGTGTATCGTATGATCTTATGAATATTTCGTTGAACTTGAATTAGATTAAAAAACAAGTTATCAAAGGAAATTATGTACTCGTATTTCACCATTGTTTTTTTTACATAATATACTGATACACACTTGGTGTTTTACTTTTTACGAACAAAAAATACAGGAAATTTCTTCTGAAATGACGAAACTCCACATAAATGCTTATATATACCATATACCTATATACCTATATATATATATAATGTATTATAGTCTGATAAATAAACGGTAAAAATATTAAAATAAATCAGGCATTCTATAATAATAATATAGTATATCCTTAAATATATTTTAGTCTTAACATTTTTAAACAGTTTATCATTAAAAGATGTTGTGTTTAAATAAATTGCTTATTTTTTTTATAATGATGTAAAAGTGATTTTACAATGGTTTAAAGTTTAAAATTTTATTATTCTATGACATAATATACCTACCTAATATAAGTATTACGTAATAATAATATGCTTTAAATGTATAAAAAAGAAAATTAAATTCGGATATTGCTTACGTTAAAATTGTGTATTTAATGTATTTTTACTTTCGGATAAGTACCTACTTATTATGGGTTCTAGATTATTTTTCCCCGGATAATTTGTATCTGAATAATATTACCTAAATATAAGTTCGAACAACCCATCCCGAAAAAATAACAATAACTATAATAGTGCTATTAAGTATAAATTTTAAATCAAAATGTTTCTTGATTCATACTCAACGAACGTAGATGGTTTTGTTTTTACCTTTGGGTGTATTCTTCAATAGTGTTCGTAGTGGTCCGGGTGATTGGAATGGCCGGTCTTATGAACTATGGCATTAAAACCGTTTTCCTTGTCGGCCGTGTACTCGACGGTCCTCAGGGTACCATCAGGATCGTGTACACTGTACGATCCCTTTACCACGTCACCATCCCTGGATTCGTGCGCGGTCTTGTAGTCACCAGTGTGTGGATCTTGTACACCGTACTTGTACGAGTACTTAGGATGGGCCTGATGGAACACGTCATAAAACAATGTTAATCGTAATTTGTTATAGCAGTATGATTACAACATAATATACAATAATAAAAAAAAACACAATATCGAACTTATTGACTACTTCGGTCGACTTAACCTTCCCTAACCTAACGCTTAGAGATAAATACGCAGTATAATTGCAACGTGTTCGATTTAAAATTGTATATTGTCATCAGTTCTATAACATAGTTCTATGTAATATGTATATTTTATTATGAAGTGCGTGTTTTAAAGTGCTGCTTATTGTATTTGCAATGTAAGATTTTAGGTATAAAAATAATAAATAATATCTAATAATATTTATTAGGTACCTATTAATGTTATTGTTGATTTTAAAATTTATATGTTTTTCTGAGCCGAAGTCGGATTTCTCGAGAGAAGTCCTACGGCGAGTATATATAATATTATAATATAGATACATTATGTATTATGAAAAATGATATACTCACATAGTAGTCCACGTGATCGTCATCGTCGTGTCCGCCGCCGTGCCCGTAACCCTGAGGATGTGACATCACCGTGATGCTGACGTACAGTAGAACACAAGAACCGATGATAACCTTTGGTAAAAAATAAAAAATAAAAAATAAATAACATAAAAAGATTTTTAATCTTTAAGAAAATTTCTGATTATACCCTTTACCTTTGATAACATATTGTCGGGAATTATTTTATTGTATTTTAGTGGAAAACAAGCTAGTACTACACACGTTCTAGATCAGTCGATGGCGAGTATCGATTAATGTAAAATGTACATGCGACTAACGGTATATATAACTACGTTCCATTCAGTCCTCCACTTCTTTTCGTACACCGATTCGTGTTGCAAACACAAACATTGCATAACACATATTTTGCATGTACAATAAACACACATTATGTTTTATGTGATGAAATACTATCTGTATAGGATAATATGTTCCATTCTCGTTATTACTTGGTGAGATTTTTCGCGGTGGTAGTATACATAACTATGGTGGTAATCGTGATAATGCTGCCGATTGTGGAGGTAGAGATTTTCAAAACGTATTTTGCGCAGTTTTCCAATCTTGGCCATACACAACACATATCTCTATACGTGCCAATAGGTAGTTTTTTGTGTACTAATAGGTTAGTTCGTATACTTTGTAATAACTTGATGACTTAAAACTAAAGGACTCTAAATTACTTGTTTATATCTACCATTTTATTAACATTTTCGAGACTCACATATTAAGGTAAAAATGAAATTTGTAAGTTCATTACCTAGTAGAAAATATATAGAAACTGAAAGTTGCTATATGTATATCATAAAAAGTACATTTTAGATTGAATATTAAATACGCCTTCTTGAACAATTTACAGATACCACGATAGAACCTTTCATTCTAAGTCAGAGCGAATTATCGACAATTTTTTATCGGTATTTCGTCTAATGTTTATAACAAAATATACGTGTATAAACGAACATAGCCATAACGAACCGTTAAATGTTAAAATTTTAATTGTAAATTAATAATAAAATAATAAAATGAATGCACATTAAAATTTACATTTTACATAGGAATTACGAAATGTATTTATTTTTTAATTATATTATATTATAGGTATTAGTAAAAAAAAACTATAGGCACTTATCAATAAACTGTCATTTACTACAGATATTATAATGTTTTATAGTTCAAAGTATTTGTTAGTTTTAGCATTATTATTTTAATCGTTATATAAATATTCAATAGAGTCCACTCTTGGGTATTATGTTATATCGGTAGGTTTTGTAGAATCAAATATTTAACAAAATACCTACCTATATTTTTATTTTTTGTTTAAAATCTTAATAATGATATTTTTCCAAACTTTTACGCATGGAAGTTCAATATTTTAGTAAGTTTAATAGAAATTTTCATAAATATATCTATTTATATTTAATTTTTAGAGAATTATTGTAAAATAAGTTTGGAAAGACTTCTCTGTGAGTGTGCTGAATTACCGATTTCTATACGTATTTTTTAGTTAATTTGTTTTGTAAAAACTATAAACTAATTCCATGACATTTTTAAAACAATTTGTTTTTTATAAATATTTATTCATATTTATAATGTTTTACAAATAATAAAATACAGTCACAAGTATAATATAAATGGTACATATTATACTACCTATAAATTTAATATTGAAATTGTCTATAACAAATAAAAATTGTAAATATTGAAATTGGTAACCACGGAAACGATTAACACACTCTTCCAACGTGTTAGATTTTCCTATTTCTATAATATTCTGGCTCTCTAGTTACTATTTAATATTATGTTTAACAAATTATAAGTACGACAGTCAAATAAACAACTTTGTTCTATTAGTAATGTACCTACTAATAACTATGACAATGAATAGATAGGATAGACGGACGGGCATAACGGAGATATAAGATGTTTAAATTTATGTTAGAAATCTAAAAGGTGAAAATTTGAACACAGTTTAATATTTTATATATAAACTAAAAATTATAACGAAACTGTTTTATTTTAGTTACATTAACAAAATACAATTAGGTACAATATGCATTATACGTAGTACATCCTAAAATTTTAAAAATCTTTAAAAACTGTATAATATGACTTAAGTATTTAAATTTAATTGTGTTACTATATTAAATATATAACATAACCTTATGTTATCATTTCGTTAAAATCTGTTAAGGCATAGAAAACTAAAATAAAATATTTAAATAGAAAAAAACAAATTTTCATCATAAGATACTTGTATACATTTTAAAAACTACTAGTTCCATCGCTCTGCTTTAAATCTAAAATGTATTTGAATTCATATTTCTAAAATATATGCAAATTTAATAAATTTAATGTCTGCACAACAATGAAAACATAATGTTTTGCGTTAAAATTTGTTTTTTTTTTAAAGCGTTTTAAAATTAAATGTATAGAAAATATTTTGAATACATATTTACGAGTATTAGGTAGGTGTAAATACAATATTTTCACAATATATAATTCAAATTTTACTTTTGACAACAAATTTAAGACATACGGAATTTTAAATTACAGAATATAATGTCGTAACCTCACGACCTTGGGTAAAATTAGACGACCTATATTTATACACTTTTCTTCTTTAAAACGTGCATTGTCATTTTCTTATTTATTTTACAATAATATCGTTTTTGATTAATAATGAAACTATAAACGCTTGTGACAATGATGTTGTTTGTATTTAGTTATTTCTGTTTTATTGAACGTAGTAAACGACTTTAAAACTATTACATACTGACAAGCAGAACCATTCGATCATTATGTTATAGAACAAATGGAGTAGCGAACAATGTGTTTACTGTCCAAGAATTGCAGTATGTAGTACTCTCCGATTGTAATGAAAAATATATACAACATTAAACATTTTCAAGGCTATGTATACTAAGCCTTTAGACTAATCCATTATTTAAACTATAGCATAAATTGATTTTGAAGAAAGTAAAGTGTATCGTGTATCAAGTCAACAGCCCAACTCCAATTGCCAATGGTATCAATAATTTGTAAATTCTTTGATAAATGTATTACAGTATAAATAAATTTATCACTTTATTAGGTATATATTAAACTATTAATCATTAAAAAATAACAGAAAAAATGTTTAAATACAATTTATTATGGTAATAAAATTAATTGAATTTTATCTTAAAATATTAAATGAATAATTTTTAATATATACAGGTACATAGTTAACTTTTTAAATAATAAGGTAATGTATCATATAGGTAATAATTTTTATGAATTTGAATAATGTATTTTGGTAATTTTGAATTCACATGAAATTGAGCATTTATATCTACGAATGAGTCATTTTATTGTCATATTATACAATATGTATAGAATAATAAACATATTATATGACATTTGAAAGAGTTTTTATAATTTTGATTAGAACTTATTTTTAAAACATCTCGCATTTTGTTTGTACACATAAAAAATGAAATTTTAATAATTTGAAAATGAATTAGGTTACTCGACTAAAATACATAAATACACATTGAGTTTGAATAGTCGAAAATCCCCTGTACGGTAAAATCAATAATCTCGATTTTATTTTAACTATAGTAGAATAATTTTAATGGGAATGAGAATATTTCATCAATTTTGCAATTTTGTAATATTATACATATGAGTAGTGTTAACAATATATGCAACAGATCTGTTCCTATTGTGTAGTTTTATAGGTACTATATATTATGACGGTTTCAACGCATTTTCGACGCGAAAAAAATTATGGTCGGACAAAAAAATATTGGCGATTTTGTGGATTTGAACTGAAGTTAAACCGTAAAAAAACTATTCGCGCAGACACACAATGGAAATGTGAAATTGAACACTTTTAATTAATCGACAGCATCGTCAATAAACGTACTTACATGGTAAACGCGCATTAATTAAAGCCGGGCACGGCCCGACGTTACCAAATTACGGACTAATATATAAATTCGGCATGACAAGTTCGACGAACGAATGAGAACAACGAAGTAATGTCGAAACGTCTTAAGTGTGAACGGATCATTCGCCGTGTACACCATGCCTAATCGGAACAATACACCGAAAATACGCGGCGTTTGGTTGTGCAAACCGCCAAAAATACATTTAATAAGGCGTGATTGAGCACGGCCTTGTGTTATTCCAGAAAACCCTAACACATCACGCAATGATTGACATACGCGTGTATACCTACATCGTGACATATACACATAGTGTTTAGTATATAGATCCTGATTCTAAAAAAAAAAAAAAAAAGGAAAATATTAATGGGCTTCGGGAGCACATAACCAGAGGTCCGAGCTCCCTGGAGTTCCTGGAGATGTCTGAAGTCGTGTACATTGTGTCCGCAACAGTTACCGCAGGATACAGGAAATACTCAAGTTTTAAAGCGAAACGGGGGTGCCATATAGGATTTCCATCGGACCAAAATGCGTTTACGACCTTTTTAAAAAACATTTTAATAAACTGTATAGTGTACCGGCTGGCTACTAAGAACCTTCACTTTAGCCTCTTATATTTTTGGCCACACATTAGGCCGACACGCTAAGCGAGCTACCTCGCCTAGCCAATCCCGCCCTGGGGGTAGGGTGTACAATTATGCACAGTGTGCACACCATTGGAATTAAATGCGTATTTGGCCTAGGCGTTATCTAATGCAGTAGCGCATCCAAGGGGTCGGACTTTGGGTCTAGACCCCCTCCCCCTTGATTCTAGTAATAGTATTTAGTGTTTAAATTACTGTAAAAATTTCAAAAAGACATTCAATCAATTAATATTACTGAGAGGCCAAAGAAAGAAAAATTCATAAAAATAATATAGTTCGTACATCAATAACACTCGTGATAGGGTCAAGTTTACGATGATAAGAACTTTCATATAATTCCAGGATCCCCTCCCCTTGAAAAAGTCCTGGATACACCACTGATCTTCACACTCATAATATGCTATATTTTGAATTAATTCTTTTATGATTTATTACATTTCTGCTTGTCAAAAAAGGGGACTAAATTGTGTGACAATAATTTAGCCCGTTTATAGAAAACATCTTGGCTTCGTGTCTGGTGTAGTGACACATGCCGGCACATGAACCTACCTTGGAATCCGGCCTTACCTCATACCTATATTTCCTCACTGTTATACCGAGTCGGGAGTCTAGATTGTACGGAGTATACTTTTACTGGTGACCGGAAATTAAAATTATTCATATACCAAAGGTAAGTTTTATTAAGTATGTATATATATAAATATTTATTAATAAATAATGGATATAGTTACATATATTATTTTATGCATAATACCGTTTGTCTTAAAAGACAAATAAATATTAATGACCTAAAATATTTGAACAATATTTTTTTGGGCGATTTGAAAGCTATGGGTCAATGAGGGTGGCCCCGGTCAAATATAAATGGTAAGTAGTTGAACTTCGAAACTAAGTCCAGCCAATAAATTCTGACTTCATTTTCGATTTTAACAGGTTAAAATACCTACATGTGTTCCAAAAAAATTAAAAATTTATATGATGAGAATCAGATAGCATCAGATATCCACGAACAATATACCTACTTACCTAAATATGTCTAATTCTCAATTTTCAAATCGACATACCTTAAAAATAAGACACGACCAACTTTTTCTGTGCATTAAACTACGTCGAATTGGATGAGCATAGAGCTATCTATATATATATATATATAAATATATATAATTTTGATGGAATATACGTCTTGTACTATGAATTTGAGTAAAAATAATCATATTTCTGTTTATAGTTTCGTGTAATTGTGTGATATTTTATACTTATATGAAAAATAATTCGGATTTATTTTCATTGCGAGTACTATCATGAGTAATTTTGATCAAAAAACTATGGCATGGTCACCTGGATGAAAATGTTTCTTAGAGGTCTTACGTCAATATACGAGTATTTTATTGGAGATGTTCTTCTCATTTTACTTTTATTCAGTAAGTATATAACGACGACTTTGAAGACACTAGATTTTATAGGTTTTATCTTTATGACAATTTGTGGGTTCACAAAAATAATAGCACAATATAAAAACATAAAGAAAAAAAATTGCATTTATTACTTTTAAAACATTTAAATGAAAAAATGCTCTTAGAACGTAAAACGTTTTCCTCCATAATTAAAAACGCTGTTAGTAGGTGGTAACACGAAAACCGGGAGTATTTGCGATTCAGCGGCTTGCAGTTGCAACTGCTGTCTGTACTGTTCCATAGTGGTGGCCGGATTGGGTTGATGAAAGTATTGCATGGGCATCACCGCATGATGCTGTTGCACGTTTCCTTTGAGCTGCAGCTGAGACGGATGAGCTGGTATGTTAATCTGATGCGGGTACTTTTGTTGCATAACGGATTGTTGATACGGCACGTTTTGCTGTTGGTGTTGTTGTTGTTGTTGTTGTTGGTGATGGTGGTGTTGTGGTGGGGACACCTGTTGTGTGACCACACGGGCCTGTTGTGGCTGATAGTGGATATTCTGTTGCTGCTGTTGCAGTTGTTGTTGTTGTGGAACTAACAGAGCCTGTTGCTGATGTTGTTCCTGCTGAAGGTTCACGGGCGGTTGTACCCTAACCGGTTGCTGTTGGTATTGTTGCACTTGACTGGGGTGAAGGAATTGCTGTTGTTGTTGTTGTTGTTGTTGTTGCACTTGACCCGGAGGCAATCTCATTTGCTGTGGATGCACCTGCGTAGGCTGATATTGATAGTGCTGCTGCTGCTGCTGCTGTGGTTGTTGGATCTGTATCATAATGGGTCCTCGATCGGGGGTGATAGGTAGAGGCTGTTGGCCGGGTAGTAACGGCAGTGGAGAATTATCAGCTAGGGCTGGTAATGGTGGCACGTTTAGCATATAGTGCGACGGTGTTTGGACTGGCACAGCGGTATGAGTGTTTTGGGCCTGCAGATTGTAGGGCATCACGGATGGTAGTGGTGACACGGGGTTCTGGACGTGAAACTGTTGTTGTTGTTGTTGTGGAGGAACTACCCGGTAATCGACGTACGACGAATGCAGTTTATCCTTGAGCTGGTCACCGACAAATGGCTGATCGGTTTCTTGGTAACCCGGCGAATCTACCGGTCGGAACGCGGCCGGGTCCAGGTTGGTCCGCTGCTGGTGGTACGCGTGAGCCGTTTCCACCCGCTGACCGGCCGCTGCGACCGTGCTCGGCGTCGGCCTATGGTACTTGTCGTGCAACGGTGACCTATGCTGTTGTTGTGAGTTCATAGCTGTTTGTATGGCTTGTGACGTGACCCGTTGAACGGGATCCAGATTCGATCCTTCAGCCACGTACAGATCACCACCCACCACGCCGGGTTTTCCACTTTTGTCCTTGACGTACGTCCTACGACAAAACATTCAGAATCAATCAACTGTTGCAAAATTTGTATTTTTCAAATTATAAAAATAAACTAATTTTACATTTTTTTATTTTTATCTTTTCTTAGGGATTTGATGAGCTTATTTGCTTCACTTATTGGTAATTACGATGCCGTCGGGATTTGTTTAATTTTCAAGGATATGTACGTGCGTTTTAATTCCAAGGTAAATATCGAGGATATTATTATAAATAATAGTATTGTATATTATACGTCTGGTGTTTTGAAATTAACAACATGTGGAAATCGATACATATATGCAGGTTTTATCTGCCCTCGGGAAAACCTTGTCTCTATTTGGTACATTTGTGTTTTTAATTTTATATCATGACTGAATACACGATTTTCCATCTGTATTAAACATATTAAAATACTAGGTATTCAATTAAAACTGACGTAATTTAAAGAAAAAACAAAATTTACAATGATACATTATACGTTTTGTTAAAATATGAACTACATAGCTTTTAAATAAAGCTATTGTATAAATAAAACATTATTTTACATTGAGTTTATGTAAGATTATGAAATTTGTAAGGCATATAAGTTATTATTTATTAACAACAATTAGAGTTTTTCATGGTCGATATTCGTTGTTTCTATATGAAAATATGAAATTTATAATAATATTACCCCCAGACCCCAGTCAGTTATAGTAAAAAGAAGGCGTGACATATTTAGTATTGTGATATAATAACAGTTCAACACTTCAACATGTCGGTCTTCTCAACATCGTGGGGTCACTGCGAAAATCAACTGTAGCCGTCCTATCTTATAATATTTACAACATTAAAACTTAATTAATTAATAATTGTTTTGACTTGATTTTAATGAACATAACATATTTTATTAATTATATACACTTCATTTTAAATTAATTAATAAATTTAAACTATAGAAATCCATTGGTATTTAAAAAATTCAGATTTTGTATTACACCTATATATGAATAAAAGTTTTATGAAAACTTTCACAGGTGAACCATTGTATTTTTTTATATTATTCATATTTCATATACGTATGATATATAAAATAATATATTCCGTCAGATTTTAATTTAATCAATTTAATAACTGCCTCGTGTATTTACGTTAATAACTATTTAAACGGGAATCGGACACTATATCTACTGTTTTATTTTCATACCGCGGACACTTTGTACGGTTAAAATAAAATCATTATATTCAATCGCGGACACTTTGTACGATTGAAATTTATCCATAATTAGGTATTTATATGTATTTTATAATGTATCATGTTTCCACTATGCAATCCACCTGTTTAAAATTGTAGAGCTGCAATTAGTGACCTATAGATTTTTAACAATCCAAATAATATTTTCCTTCCCGATTTTACACAGAATGTGTTATCTGTATTTTTATTTTGTCACGTTTGTAATTTTATAATTTAAAATATTAACTCGGACATACCTCAAAAAAATCTGGATCACTGGATACTATTGCTATTTAATTTGATAACTTTATTTTGTCTTGTCTTTTGGACTGCCAAATAAATCGTGAACATTGCCAGCACAACGCGGTCCCGGCGGTTTTATGAGTATTTTGTGTTATAAAGTGTCCGTCAACCGATATACTTACTATTAGTACACAAGTATATTATAACCACAAATTGTAATATCTGTATTTTAACGCCGTTTTGTACCTTATAGAGTTCAGTGCATTTATGGATTTGGACATTTGCTATCACATATTATACGTCATATAGGTAGGTACTAGGTGTGCACACATTCAGTTATACCTAATATCACAAATTTTATTAACAGTTTTAAAACCACAAAGTTAAACCCTAAATTATTGAGAAATGGGCATGAATATAAAATGTTACGAACAAATTTAACATATTTTCAATTTAAATATTTTGTAATATCGAGCTGTATTGTTAATATTTTTATAATAAAAACCAAATTTTAGATAATTTCTACGATCTTAATACATAGTACATAATACACACTACAACAATTCGCAGTTGTTAATTTTTGTTTATTTTGCATATAAAATGTTTGTACAGTAATAATTTATTACAGCTATTAGGGCTCAGGTTAAATAACTATAATCGATTTTGACGAAAACACGTTTAAACAGTATTTATGTAAGTTTTTTTAATAATATACTCCTCGCTCCGCTAAAAATCTGAGATCTATAGGTATATATACGTATATATTATAATAGTATTTAATTTTATTGTATTTTATGTTATAATTATAATTATTTAGTACAAAATGTTTGCCATAGTATATTTTGTCACTACCTCTAATAGTACAAAGTGTCCGCCATAAAAATTTTGTCATTACCTACCTGAAATAGTACAATGTCCGTTGTTTTCATTTTTTGACGTGACCGTACAAAGTGTGTCCGTCAACCGTTTAAACATTTTAAACTATTATAATTTTACTTACTTAATACCGTCCTTGTCCGCGATATATGACACTACTCTTATGTTACCGTCAGGCTGAACTTGCCCGTAACTTCCCACGACACTTCCGTTTGGATGCCGTTCTTCCATACGATATTGTACGTTGTTTGTAGGAGCACTTTCCACGTCGTAACTAAACTGGTAAGTGTTTGGTCCCTAAAACGAAAAATGAATTTAGGTTATTATTTTAAATTTTGAAACAATAACATTGCATTCGGAAAACGATTCTAAGCAATAGAGATACTCGGTTTACCCGAAAATCGTTAAATAAATATAAGAAATACAAATAACGATAATAGTATACCTATGTTATTCGCAATTTTCTAAAAAAAAAATGTTAACTACTGGAGAATTTATAATAATTATTAGTTATGCGTATATGACGAATTTATTTCTCCAAAATGCAATGTGTATTCAATTTTCAATCTAAAAAATATACCTATACATATATGAATTATCTACATACATATATATTACCGTATAACTTTTGTTTTTAACATTAACTTGTATATTCGAACACGTTTACACACAAATTGTTTACCAGAAAATGAATTTTATTACTTGAATGAAAAATACTAATAATCACGAATGTTTTAATATTTTCACTTACTTTATGGTCTCTTTTCGACGTCGACGCCCACTCGTTTTCCACCTGTCTCTCATTACGGACTCTCGTATCGTCAGCTGCAGATAATTGCGTGATCGACTTACCGAATATGACCAACAATAATAATATCGCCACATCACATCTTGCCTGAACATACAACACGAATTCGACCGAAAAATAACGCACGTATCATAATATAATATATATTTGTATATTATAATTAAGTATATTACAATATATATTTATTATCTGTATGATATGTATAATAAAGGGCCAAATGTCAAAAATGAAATTGTTTGCAAGTCGAATATTATAAAATCAAGTAATAACATAATAAATTCCCGTGGATTTAAATCGAATTAGCCAATCTGTGAATCAAAAAATGATTTTAGTAAAATAGTTTATGTTTCGTCAAAGTGTGATGTCCAAAAATTATATTGACCCTTATTTGCTTTACGAACCAACAGAAATATTTATAATGTAATACATACGAGTATATAACCTAACCGGTTATACATAGTATGTACTATAATATATATATATATACACGTATATTATGTGTGTGTTATACGCATGGGTTAAGGTTAGTGTTAGTGTAACGATTAAAATAATATTTAATAAAATACATAGACATAGGTGTACAAATTCTCACTTGAACATGGCCGGTCCGCGAAACCATTTTCCCTCCGCTGGGGCTCGACTTCGGATCTCTGCGGTCTCGTTTATGATAATTTATCTTTAAATGCTCGACTATATATGTATGCTTACTTTTATACGCCTTATCCGTACGATAGCATAACGGTTTTACCGGTTTTAAAATCACCGTTTTGTGTTCATAATCTAATGTGTATAATAATATAGTGTGTTAAAACAATAAATTGTGCATATATGTACCTTCCACTATTAATTATTATCGTATACTAGTGCCGATCAAATTGTCGGTTTACCTTAAACCATTGATCATTGTGTTCACCGTGCAACTCATAATCGGTGAAATGATCGGTTTTTAAGGATATTGAGTTTACCGTATGCAACAGACACGCGACCTTGGCAATATTTACATATACATATATATCCGTGACCAATTATCAATAAGAGGCTTTTTTCGTAGTCGTTGAAGGAGAGAATTGCATACGGAATAGGAAAGAAAAATATTACGTGTACCTATACAATATCTATATATATATATATATTATATACACAATACAAATGAAATAGGTAAATCGCTAAAGTGTATCTATATCTCCTAAATGTACCCATACGCTTGGAAGTAATTTGTGTTTCATATAAAATGTTTCCATTGTAATATTTTCATCGATATAAATTGGTATTTATCTATTTATAATAAGGTATGTAGTACTATATGTTACTATTTACGTATTATTATTTCATTTACGAACGGTAAATATATATATATATATGTATTATATTATCATATATAATAGGTAATGGTAAATGGATAATATGGGTCATACACGTATACAGTCGTACTAAATCATGATCCTTATTGCACTAAACACAATGTTATATTGTTCATAATCTACTGCAGTAGATGTACTTAAAAGTAGTGATGGGCACTACTGAATAGTTACTATCGAACTGTTCGATAGATACTTAAAAAACCATCGATTATATTTACTATCGATCGACAAAGAACGAACTAGTCGGTTGTTTTCAAACTATTCGGTTATTGTCGAAGTTTTCGGTTGGTCCCGAACTAGTCCGGTTGTTTTCAAACTATTCGGTTGATCTGAACCAGTCGGTTGTTTTCAAACTATTCGGTTGATAGTTTATCAAACTATTCATATAAAAGTTATTATTTATAATAGTACATTTAATATCGAATGTTTAATGTTTATACATGTATATCATATGTATTAAAATGTCGTAAAATTACCATTATTTATGTTCAATTTATAAAATATATATAACAATATTAAATGTCAAATTATTTAATTAATAAACTTGTATTAAACTCGTCGATAAATTATCGAACTTGTCGGTTGTATTCAAACTATTCGGTTGCTATCGAACTATTCGGTTGGTCCAAACTAGTCGGTTGTTTTCAAACTATTCGGTTGGACCGAACTATTCGGTAGTATGGATGGTATAATTTATATCAAACTAATCGATAGTTTATCGAACTATTCGGTAGTATGGTTGGTATAATTTATATCAAACTAATCGATAGTTTATCGAACTATTCGGTAGTTTTTATCGAAAAAGTGCTATTCGGTCATGTAAAACTATTCGAATAGATAGTCGGTAGTTTCAATGAACTATCGAATACTATTCGATAATATTAACTATTCGGTAGTGCCCATCACTACTTAAAAGCATAATATTTTTGGTTTTTTGAAAGACCGCAAGGGCAAATCTATTCGGTAGGTAACGACGATTTACGCATTTTTCGGTGCTATTTCCGTTTTTTGTGTATTACGGATTTGGTTAATTAACCGATAATTGTGCCGCGTGGAACGGTCGTAATACGTTCATACGTTGATTTCGAATACAACAATTAACACGATATAAACCGCGCATTGTTGGTTTCAAAACTAGTGCAATAACCGTTCAAATTTAGAAAAATAACAGGGGAAAAAAATAGTGGGCAGAAGATGGACTCGATCGAACTCGTATCAGTTAACCTATCCTAAAACCTAAAAATAGTAATCTAATCCTACGCCTTAACCATTGAGACACCTTCCTATTCATAGATGTAATGTTTTTAAGGATATTTAACTATAAGCATATAAATATATAAAAACCAGTATTAGGTATATTAAATCCACATTATAGTTGTATATTCTTAAACATTATAAAATAGTATTCCATGTAATTAAATCAAATGTTAATTTATATTAATATAATATTATTAAATATTGTAATATTGTTATTATCTATTCTATACCTATTAGAATATTTAAAATAATGATATAAAAAAATACTAACAAATATCTATCATTATTTCTACAGTTATTTTAATGAATAATATCTACTTATCCATCCATATCGGCTATTTAAATTTTAGGTACATATAATAATACTAATAATAGTATTAAATATATTATCTAACAGCACCAGGAATCCCAGAAGTACCTATACGGAAGTCTCCCGGTACCTTTCCGAACTGCAGTAAATGTAGAATATATGGTTCCAACACGAAAAAATATATGGTAGAAATAACTCTATTTAAACTATAATTTACAGATGTAAATGTGACAACTAATGTTTTAATTATGTCTACTAAATGATTATAATTAGGCGTACTTTACAATTGAAGTAGTTTTAACTATAATGTTATAGTAACCATAACCAAATTTTTAGTTAAAATTGTTTATTAAAAAGTGCAAAAATATTGTTCACGCTCGACTGCGGGACTCGGATCACTTATGTGATACACGTTATATTGAAAATTTTAAAAACCTGTTACAAAAAAAAACCTATTATATAAGACAATATTATAAAATTGACAAATTTTGAATTGTCATAACTTTGAAAATAAGTTCAACTTCCAAATTTTTTATTTCGCAAAATAAATTTAACAGTAATTACTAACAAAAATGATATAGCTGAAAAATATTAAATAATAAAACCAAGAGATCTCTCGTTCCGCTCAAAATCTCAAAAGATTCAATTAATTGGTCCATTATATTAGTATTTTTAGGGTGTTATTAGTACTCCTAAAGTAATTAACATACCGATTTCTAGTTATTATTATTTAAGAAATCCATCTACAAAAAATGTGTTTTTTTTTAGTCCAATACCCTAGGACTCCCCTCCCCCAAAATACGTCGCCGGTTATAGTAGTACAGTTTCCATACAGTTCTACTTAATTATAATGAATTAATTTATAATAAAAGACAATTTGTGCATACTGAAAATAATCATAATATGATTTTTCATAAATATTATTTAAAACGATTAAAAATATTATACATATAGGGAAGTGCGGAAGTGTTGGCTATTGGTTCGAACGACGAATACGGTTTACATGTTATATTTTTTAAGTTCTACTCGTAACATTCATAACAGTATTTGTATATATAATTGACGCGATCGTATAGACCGTATATATAGTGATCAGTCATTAAACGAAACGAATAATTCTTACATAACCCTGCAGAGGATTTCCGCGTACCGTTAAAATATTATAATTCTATAATCGATTAATTAAACGTCGAAAACGACGATTTTCTGTTTATTATTATTATTATTATTATTATTATTTAAGATGTGAGATTGTTGGTCTGTGATGCCGGTTTATGATTTTTATTCAGGACAAAAAATCTTCCGCGATCGGTGTAAGTGGTGAAGTGGGAGAGAACGCTACAAGATGCGCCGGGAAGCATCGCTGCGGGACAAGTATCGCCAACCAGTATTATAATAATTATTACTGTTGCGACAATTATTGTTGCTGTGATAAGAACACAGTCATTCCGCAAATGGATCGGTAAACGCACAAACGATCCGCAATTAGAAATGAACATCGTGCTATACGTGAGTTGAAAATATCGATCGTTCTCCCATCATTTTATGAAGTTTAAAATATAAAATAAAATTGTTTTTATCGAATAAAAATAAAATAATAAAAAACAATTTACAATTGCAAATACACAATGAAAACAATTTTTTCCAGATTACCATTGTGTGTGTGTTCACATTATCGTACGCCGTTCAAGTCTTGCCCGTCTCGTACGCTTGGAGCACATTCGTGGGACCAGTCTCCGGCGAAGTACAAGAAGTCAAACCGAACGGGGAATCGGACGGTCCGAATTACGTGGTAACAATTTATACCTGACGGTCTAACGAGCATATTTTTTTTTTTATTGTGGATCTTTTTGCCTTCGAAGAACGATTATATATTTTTTTTTTTTTGCAATTCGTCCATATTCTATACATATGAGGTGAGGTCGGTGTATCGATCTTTCGTTCCTCGGACAGGACAATTTATTGTTATTTTAAATTTGAGAGTAAAGATAAATCATTGCGTTCAAAAGACGATTCTGAACAATGTTCGGTATAACGATATAATAATTAGGAAAAAAAATGGGTATTATCATATTTTCATTTGTTATTTTGTTATTTCCCCTACATTTATAAAATATTTCCGTTAAAAAAAGTAGTTTTTCTTTGAGCTATTATTTTATACTATTAGAAAATTTACCTTCAAATAATAGATACCTCTACATTAACTATTACTGATTTCCAATTTAAAAACCTCTTTTTTACTCTAAAACTCTTGCTCGACTTCGTCTACCTGAAAAAATGTATACGTACATAAAAATAACACATCAATATAATAGGTAGGTACCTATTTTATCAGAATCCAAAATGTAAAAATATCTAATTTAAATGTGATAATATGCACCACTGATAAAAATGTTCGTTCACTATACCTATCGTTGTTTCAGTATTAAATTACATTTATATTAATTCAATATAATAAATAATTACCAATTATTATAATTTCTAAAGTAATGACTAATGATTAATGTACCTACTAACAAATTATCGTATTTGAAAATAGCGATTTCAAACTTTGAAAGGAGATTAGTTTATCCAAAAATACGGGTTGTTTTATATACTAAGTGAAGCTAGTAGTTTTACAAAATTGTTTATTTCGTTTTCTTCTTTACTTTATTTTTTTTCTGGAAACAACTTTTTGACCCCAAGACTATATAAATTCATCATAATATATCTAATATATCGTTTCTGGCAACAAATTTTATCAGGATAATACTTTTAAAAGCTCATTTTTCGATTTTTCAACTTTTTCGATAAGCATCATGTAAAAAAAAAATGATCGAAAAACGCCAAAAAAAAAAAAAACGAGTTATTTCCTGGTAAATGTGTGCCTTGAAATTTGACATTTTCACAGAGTAGGTATGTACTTAACTATTTCATATAGTATTTCATACAATTTTCAAAAATGCTTACAAATTATTTTTCGATATATTTTTTTTTTTTTATTACTCGTCTAATTTAAGCCGTGTATGTTTCATCGAAACTCCACTCAAAATAATTTTATCGAATAAAAAAAAATGATTTATCATTGCTTTCAAACTCAATGTACCTATCCCATACTAACAGTATTCTATCGGACGAGTGAGAATAATAGTTTTAACGAAATGTATGTCTTGAATACTCTAAAAAAAAGATTAGATTTAATAATATGAAAGGGTTGTTATCAAATGGACTTAAATTTAATGGTATTTTGTCCTCTTTGCGGGGACTTCCACAGGCTAAACCGGATTATTCTTTCTCGTACGGCGTGGACAACCCGAACACGGGTGACAGCCATGGACACTCGGAGACCCGTGACGGTTCGACGGTGACGGGTGAGTACACGGTGATGGAACCGGACGGCGTACTTCGGCGAGTGCAGTACACGGCCGATCCGAAGAACGGTTTCCGAGCGTCTGTCCGGTTCGTCCGGCCGGACGGCGAGTCGTCCAGCCACGAACACGGTTACCACGGCGGCAAGCACAACCACAGCGACGACGGACAGGACGACGGCGGTGGACAAGATCATGGTGACGACGGGCACGACCACGGCGACGGACAGAACTATGGCGGCGGGCATGGCCGACCGTCGTACATACCGTCGCCGCCCTCCCAGTTGTCCGACTACGAGTCCGATGATAACGGACCGTATGCACATCCACCGCCGCCGCCGCCGCCGCCGCCGTCATCGACATTCCGTTTCGATTTTGACGGGTTCAACAACAATATTATCAACGATAACATCGGCGACGACGAAGGTGACTACGAAACCGATAGTGGGTCGCCGTTCTTTAAGTTCCCGTCATCTTCGAGTTCGATCTACAAGACGACCGAAACAGGTAATATATTATAGATTCATCCATGAAACGGACCCACGTGTATCATTTAAAGATTGAGGTTACGATGATAAGTAAAGAGCCATTTATTTTTTGATCTTGAATTAGCCCTTAACATTTTGAAAACCGTCATTATTCAGCAGTATTCATTCTCTTTATAATATGTATTAAAAAAAAAATCATTAGCATAATAATTTCATTAGCTAATGTATGTGTAGTTAACGATAATTAAATAAGTAGCTTATTATATAGTTAAATACAATTTAAAAAACTGTCCAGATACAGATAAATTGTCCATCATCCCATCAGTCCTAGAATTGGATAGTATATTGTTAATGTTTTTAATTTAGAAATAAAGAGATTCAATCATTGCATTTGAAAAACGATTATGTGCAGAATTTTTTACAATATAAAAAAAAAACTAGATTATTATGACAATTGTGTTCATTACCTATTTTCCCAACTATACAAATGTTCCATTATAAAAGATAGTCTTCCTTTATGCTCAATTCAAAAATTACCTAAAAATACTAACTAGAAAAAATTAAAACTAGCTCAAAAGAGCTTTTTACTCCAAAAATCCTATTCAAATCCTTCTATACAAAAAATAACACAAAAAAAAAATCAAATTTCAATGTTTTTATAAATAGCTAAAAAGTAAGTAATAAAATATGTATTGCATTACTATAGATTTATAGTTAATATTTGGTATGAATTTCAAGTATCTCCAGCATTATTATTTTCCGATATATTAAATATAGGTATATAGGTAAAAATTTTTGGTCATTTTTGGTAGTTTTCCTTTATGTACATGCTTAAGGAAACTTTTGGGAAAATCGAAAAATAACAACTCTGAAAAGTAAAAGTATCAACTAAAATGTAACTACCTGAAAAAATGTTATACAGATATACAAAAACACATAATTGTAAAATCAATGCATTCCTCGCTCCACTCAGAATCTAAAATGTACCTATACAATTTACAAATATGTCTTATAAGTTAAATTATCAATATACTTTAAAGTGTTTATTTAGAAAAATATTATCTACATTTATTTATTTTAAAACAATATTATAGATAGATAATGAAAAGCTCATTGTCTAAGATATTTTCATTAAAAAAAAAAAAAAATTATGTAAAAGTTATAAACTTCCGAGTCCTAGTGACGGCTGTATTTGTTCTCTATTAGGATGAAATATGATGTCACATATTATACCTAATTATATAGGACCTTTACTAGACATAACCATATATAACCAATTATATTTAAGGACAAGAATATAATAAATATAGATATACAAATATTGAATAATTTTTAAAAACCACTCAGGTAGGTACTCTTATAACGAACACACAAAAAAAAAAAAAATTAAAATTTTATATTAAACCCTAACGTTATACAACTCTTACATAATCTTATTTATAGTATAGGTAATCTAAAAACCATTACGATTATGTATTTTTTCTATTGGTGGAGAATGGGTTATCTATTATTTTTCGAACAATTAAAATATGTTTATGTAACGTCGCTCTTCGTACAAATCAGCTGATGGCAAATCGTATTTTTTTTTTCTTTCAAGCATAGGATTGTCATCTATGATCTAATAATAATATTTTATCACTACCACCTATAGTCTATATTTGATTTATGAATAGTTACGTATTATCATTGGTATTATAACAATAAATATTAATTTATTATAAAATCAATAGTATTAGTATTTAGTACAGAATTATAGATATAATATTATAATGTATAAACTATAATAAAGGCGTATTTACATGAAGTTAAGAAAATTATGTAAGCAATCACGTAACTAGAGGGAGGCCGGGGGTGCCGGGCAGCATTTTACCATACCATACATTATTTCACAACCGGGGTCTCCTGATTGACCGAATTTAAAAAAAAACGTGTTATAAATGTTATCAATTATATATATTTACTTAGATAATATTAATATTGGCATATGGGGCAAAAATGTATATTATTTTTATGACATTGTGTATATATATATGCCATACTACATATTTGTCTTTCATATACATACTGTTTGTATAAAATCTCTACATTTAATAATTTTATTTTTATTTATAAATAAATTGATAAATATAATTTATATTTATAATTATATTGGAATTGGTAAACTCGTATACCCATTCCTTAATATCGTCAATCGTGTTTAAATTGCTACGGACCTCTACATAATTCAATGTTTCTACTTTAATTTTATTTTGAAATTTATTTGGAAACATTGTTAGCTTTTTAAAGTTTACAGTTTAAAGTACCTATATATATTATATTATCAATCTATTGTTCGGTGACATTATCAAAAAGCTTTTAAAAATAATACCAATGATTTTTATATTGTCCAAGATTACAATCCGACAACCACCACAATGAGATATTAATTATTGTAAACCAACAAAATGTTCATGACATCGATAACTGATAAATGATACGTTATCCACGTGGTAACAATAATGACATTTATGCCCGTATGCATAGTCACTTTATGTATCGCATGAGAAACATTTCTGTGAAACATAAAGAAATTGTTAAAGTATCCCGTGCACAGTGTTATTTATGTGCTGGATGTTATATAAGCTAACACATAAAGTCATGCCCTCAAATTCCATCGCATGATTATGTACGAGTCTTATGTGATAACAGTGGCGTAATCATGGGGGGGGATCTGGGTGTCGAATCCCCCCCTTGGCCTTTTTTTTTTTTTTTTGGTGTAGAATTTTGAAAGAAACAACAAAATATAAGTGTTATTGATGAAATTATCAGATAACCGAATCATAATCGGTAAATTTAGTCAAATTTGAAAATTAAAAGTAATAAC